>NQII01000737.1:139787-199732 GCA_002778355.1 Clitarchus hookeri
GCTCTCCAGTGTATAAAGCAGTTGAGAAATCTAGACAAAATTTGAATAACCCGAATTTCCCGAAATATCTACATCTGCACACTTTACTCAGAATAATTGAACTTATTACTGTATGTAGTGACGCTTGTATTACTCTATGATTTCATGCCAAATTTGTTACCCAAGTAAACGCCATATTAAGGATTTTGCATTCTCAGAGCAGGGAATTGTTCATTCATAGCAACACATTTTAGAGGTAAAATGCACACTGAAATATCGCATTTTTTTTTCTCCTCAAACCAGACGAATTTTTTGATTTTGTATCTCAGGTAACGGAAAGTCACATACTTATAGAACACACGAATTTATTGTATACAGCCAGTTTTCCATCATTTAAACTACAAAAATACGTCTGATATCTGAAAGAGAGAAGAGGGGATCTTGGGCAAAGTAGGCTATATTCCGCACTAAAGCAGAACATAAGGCGCCATTTTGGGTTTATCAGCTATCCTTAGTATTTTTATTTCAAAGCCTGTGCTTTTGACTCAACAAATCTGTTTTCTTAACTTTCTCAGCTTTAGTTACAACAACTTAAGGGCACTGCCTATACCGGCTGGCAGCTGCGAAATTTAAATATGAAATCCCATGTTAAGGAAGTTACTCCTCATTTCGTTAACTTTAAAGACAGGCGTTTCAAACAAAATGTATTCTTCACGAGAAGAGGAGAAGATCCATACAGCGGAGATGGTTCTATATCATGTTTAGCCTGTTTGCAAAGCTATTTTAGAATTTATGTTTTACAAATGGTACACACTGCCTATCTATATTGAAAATATACACTTGTAGAGAACTTCTCATAAAAAATTAGCAAAGAATACATTTTTTTGTAACGCCTATTCTTAAATTAATGCACTTAGGCGAAATTTCCTTAAGGATTTCCTATTTAAATTTTGCAGCTGCCAGCCGGTATATGCAGTGCCCTTAAGTTGTTGTAACTGAAGCTGGAAGCTCGCCCCAGCTGCTAAAGCTTGATTCACATGTATGTAAGTTCATCAATCCGAATAGACAGTGGAAAACTGGAACAGCCAATAAGAAACCGTACTGGTTTTCCGCACGAGCCGCGCCTGAAAGTTGAACTAACGCAGACATTTCTGCTCGCGGAAAGAGCACACTTCACCGATACTTCCTACACGTCAGATGGTTCACGTAGTTTATATCACTAATCTGTTGGATAAACAACGTGTGTTGATGTAAGATTAATAGTATATATAGTTGTTCAATGTTTGTATTTATAAGGAAATACGTAAACATAAACGTTAATTTGATTCAACACTCGCATTAAATAAAGGTACTGTAGTTTGTAAATGAGCATATAAGTAGCACTAAACAGTAATTGTTCGAAGTATAAAACAAAATTGCAGTCTTCTGAAAATCATTTAGTGAAAATACTTACTACAGTGAAATTATTAAAATAGAGAAGTAGGCCTACTTCAGAAAAGATAGAAGTAACATGAATGGATTAACTTATATGAAACCTTGCTTTGTCTCTACTTCCTTTCCATTAGGCATCCTTCCGCAATGGACGCAGTAACTAATAGGCTATTAATACGCCGAACAATAAATTTGAAATAGTTATAAACATAAATATTATATAATTTTAGCCGACCAGTGTGTATTTAAAAAATACAGTTTCCACAAATTTAATTACATTTTTTAAAAGACGTTATCACACGGCACTATTTTTCCCAATTTCTCTGCCAACTTTACAGCCAGTGGTTACGATACCGTGCATCAGTAACGAGTATATGCTGTTAATGGTTTCAAAATAAACCATTGAATAATATCACTGTCCCTACCTGCATATATGTACATTTGTGTATTTAAACGAGCACATTAAATAAATGGTATGCGCCCAGTAAAGTTGGCAACGACGGATGGAAAGTAGTACCATGATTAAACGTTTACTTAAGCAACACTTAAGTAACACTTGTGAGTGAGTTAGTGAGTGAGTGAGTGAAGAGGTTTGAGCAGCTCTTGACATCGAGGTCTTGAGAGTCGATGAGGGGGAAGCCAGGTGAGTATGGAGCAGCGCAGGGATGAAAGAGCGGGGGAAACGGGAGATCCCCGAGAAAACTCGCCGACCATTAGCAGCACGATTCCTACATGCGAAAATCTGGGAGCGGCTTCACCGGGAATCGAACCCGATTCGCGTAGGTGGGAGGCGAGTAGTAAACATTTGTGAATAATTAAATGAACTCCTATGCTTATTTTAAATGCATAAAAGTGTAAAAAATTATCAACTGAAACAAAAATTTATTTTTTTAATAATTGAGTTTTGCTTGACGGACGCATGAATAAAGTGACCATGCACATGTCAATGTTAATTTTACCTATGGCGGAAGAATACGCAATATGCTTACTAGTAGATCCTAGGCAGGGAATTCAAAATTGCTCAGTTTCCTGTGGACTGCCTACTGGAATTTTTTCCCCCATAGGTTGATTTAGAAAGCACGGAGCGCCTGCAGTCCCGCCTGTTGAACGTGGTGGTCGTCGTGAACGCTCCTAGCAGTCTTCCCTCGGGAACTGATTTACGTTCCGGGCTCCTGCCGTGAGGACGGGCGAAGGGATCGGGGGCTGACTCCTCGAGCAGAAGAGCCACCGAAGTCGTCCAAACAAGCGTGGCTCACCGGCGCTGAGTGAAGAGAACTTTCGGGTGGTTTGTGTGGACTGAGGGTGCCCGACAAGTGAGCCGGGGGAGCTGGTAGGGGGGAGGACGGGAATGAACGGCTCGCCTTGTCCCAGGCGTTTTTCGGGGCAGCGTTCCCCGAAAACTTTCGCGGCCGGCTTGTAAACACGCGAGGGTATTAGCGGCGCGCGTGTTTACCGGACCGATCCTTCGCGACCGCGGCCATTTACTCGAGTGTTTACCGCCGTGCTTGACTTTCCAAGCTGGCCCTCGCCTCACACACATGCGCACTCCACGGAAAAATTTTGCGAATTAATTTTAGGACAAGCTAAACCTCAAACACATGTGTATTTCTGTTATGTCAGCAATTGGATCACAATTTATTAGACACGCTCAGGTGAAATCTGAACCAAACAAAAATAGAATACCGTGCCACTCGGTCTGAGGTAAAACTAGTTATACACTGGGGCGGCGGCAAATGAACAGAAAAATGAGGCCCGGAAACATACATATGGCAGTAAAGTTTATCCTACAGGTCGCTTAAAACGCGAAACTTTCCTGTTCCTACTGATAAATTTTCGTTCAGGGGACAGACTTACGTGCAAAAAGAAGGGACTGCCATGGGTTCACTCACCCCTTTCTCCTCTCTTGGCCAACATCTTCACGGTAGACTTCGAGGAAAAAGCAATCAGTACCAGCCAACATAAACCAAAGTGCTGATATACATATATCGAAGGAACCTTCTCCACGGAAGGGAGAAACCTAAATATTTCCTAGCACACTTGAACAACATCCACCCGAACATTCAGTTCACAATGGAAGTAGGGGAAAAAATGGAAAACTGCCTTTTCTGGTTGTACTAGTGACAAGGGAAAAGAATAACCTCTTGGGCTATTCAGTACATCGGAAGCCAACACACGCAGACATATATCAACAGACGAACACTCACTCCACCCGCAATAACAGAAGAAAACTGTTGTTTGAAACCTGATACACAGGGCCAGGACGATTTGTGAGGAGGCTACCCTTAAGGAAGAGATAAATAGCCTCACAACCGTCCTTCAAGCAAATGGCTACTCCAAAATGGAAATAAACAGAGCCACGAAGCCACCTCAAAGCAAAAAGAACACCGAAAAGCATTCCAACAAAGCTGTCATCTCTTGCGAGCCGACCAGCTGGCTCGACTTCTCATAAAAACAATAAATAAACAACAGTGAAACCCATAATAAAATCNCAATAAATAAACATCAGTGAAACCCATAATAAAATCGAAAGTGCTCTCACTTCAGTAAAAGACAAGGACTCAGCAGGAGACGTAGCTGGTGCATAGAGACTTCTCTGCTCTTGCGGTGAGGTTTACATAGGGCAAACCAGGAGAGTCATCACCAGGATTAAGGAACATACTAGGGACTACAAACAAGAAAATCTTGGGTCATCCATAGCAGAACACTTGGTTAGAACCACCCCCAGTAATGAATTTGACAAGTACAGTAAAGTAGCGAAAGTTGCAAACTACAAGAAAAGATACATACGAGAGGCCATTGAAATATTAAAACATTTAGCCAACATTAAAAGGGAAGACGGATTTCAACTAAGTAATATCTTGACAACACTTTCAAAAACAACCAAAACAAGCTGGAACAGATGACAGGCGAGCTCGTCCTTGATTGGACAACCAACCCAGCCAACCAGGAGGGAAGCAGACAGGGATTGACTGAATAACCCGGCCAATTAGAAGAAAAGCAGACAAGGATTGGCCAACAACTCCAGCCAATCAGGAATCATCCCTGCACAGCCCAAGGTATAGTTGTATAAGGTTAGCAAGGCCGCACAGAAGAAAGTTCAAAAAACCAAATATAAAATAAAAAAATTTAAAATCAAATAAAAAATTAAAGATATTTAAAAACAAAAGAAAACATTTTAAAAAGAATCTTTCAAAAATTTACTAAAAAAAAAAATTAGATCGAAGGCTGTATGGCCGGTTTTAGTTGTTAGGGTACGATTTACAAATGACGCCCTTCGGGAGGCTGATGTAGGTTTCACTTATTACACTGGTTAGCCCTAGCTTTAACCAGGGCTGGCAACAGCTCTGGTACATAGGGTGCCAGTTAAGCGTATTAGTTACTTGCGACATTTATTCACAAACGCCACACGATGAAACGACTGGAGAATAAGTGCGNCGTTCAAAAAACCAAATATAAAATAAAAAAATTTAAAATCAAATAAAAAATTAAAGATATTTAAAAACAAAAGAAGAAATTTTAAAAAGAATCTTTCAAAAATTTACTAAAAAAAAAAAATTAGATCGAAGGCTGTATGGCCGGTTTTAGTTGTTAGGGTACGATTTACAAATGACGCCCTTCGGGAGGCTGATGTAGGTTTCACTTATTACACTGGTTAGCCCTAGATTTAACCAGGGCTGGCAACAGCTCTGGTACATAGGGCGCCAGTTAAGCGTATTAGTTACTTGCGACATTTATTCACAAACGCCACACGATGAAACGACTGGAGAATAAGTGCGAGGCCGGACACTAAGCTTGCAGAGAGCCGCAAGGCCGTGCTGAATAGTGAGAGGTTGACGAAGAGCAGCGACTCGGGTTGTAGGGACTCGCCGACATATCACACGCGAGTTTAACTAGCCACTTGGAAACAACACTTACAACATGTTCTATAGACACCACGACAATTCGAAACACCAGTCCACTCCAGTCGGGAGATAGGCGNAACAGTGCTTAGCCGCTGTACACACGGGCTCGGTACCCAGCTCAAACATAAACCACGGCAACCCATCTGACTTAATTCTGTTGGGTTGCAACTAGATTTGCAAACCCACCTAGCGAGTCATGGAACTTCGGTTCCTTTTCTCGTGACAGCTCGGCCTCCCGGGGGCATATAAGAAATCGGCGGAGGACGGGGCTTCAGTAGGTAATGAGTGACTGCTGCTGTACCCACCCCTGAAGATGGAGGCTGCAATGTCTCCCGGAACGTCAGTAGGAACGACAACTGCGAAGCTGCTACAGCCAAGAATATACAGACAATGGCCGCGGAAGTCTGCGAACTTTTTTTNAAACTTTTTTTGACATATTTTTGACGTATTTGTACAGGGAATTCTTTGGAGACAAAACCTTAGCGTGGAAGGTGTAAAACTATGTTGAGTGTTAACAAGCAAGATTTGCAGACTAATGGTATACCTAAAGTTCGTTATGAACACTGAGCTACATAAACAATTTTTTCGTGTTTTATAAAACAGTGTGTTGTAAATATACAACATTTCAACTGTAGAGTCACAAGAAAGTATTTGGCAACTAGTTTCCAATGAACTGTTTAGTGAAGAGTACAGGTATTTTTTTACTGTGTAGGTGTGTGCATGAGGAATCATTCCGCTACCTGCACGAAAATCGTGAAAATGACGAAGTATCAAAGAGTACAATAAAAAAATCAAGCTTTATTGAAAATTTTTGTTCCACGTGTAGNTGGGCATGTGGAATCATTCCGCTACCTGCACGACAATCGTGAAAATGACGAAGTATCAAAGAGTACAATAAAAAAATCAAGCTTTATTGAAAATTTTTGTTCCACGTGTAGATAAAAAAAAAGCGGCATTGTGCTTGCAGGTGTCAACGCGGACGCAGTAATTGCAGATACTCGAGGTGAATGAGCTGCGTGGGCACCTGGTGGCGATGTGCCTGTGCTGGGTCCTCTGCAGTATCCGCCACGCAGTAGTAGAGTGCGCGGTACCTGTCCACGTGGTAGTACGCCACGTGGTCCACGCCGTCTACAGAGTACAGCTTCACATCCAGGAAGTCCTGCGTCAGCACCTTCGACCGCAGCATCCTCCTGATCACCTGCTCCCACAAGACATACTCTTAAGTTCAGTTATGTTAAGGGTATGTGGGAGGGGAGATATGCCTGAAAAAAACCCTGCCCACGACTCCTAGTATGAGGATAAAAAAAGGGGGGGCGAGGTGGTGCAGAAGTCAAGACTACTCTATTCCCACAAAGGGGAGCCGGGTTCGATTCCCAGCGGGGTGAACTGGCTTTTCGCATTTGGGAAACGTGGCGCGGGCGTTGCCATTGCCCGGTGGGTTTTCTCGGAAAATCCCTCCCAACCTCCTTGCTCATGCATTCCGCCATCGCTCCATCTTTGTCTCATTTCACTTTCACCGGGGCTTAAAAGACTTCGTTGTTGAGCGGAGATCGAACCCTCTCAACTCAATTCTTCCTTAAGGGCGTGACCTACCTGGAGGTGGTTAGTGAGTTTGAGGCGGAGAAGCGAGGAAGCGATAAGGGCTACACTCCCAATCGCATCAAGTGCGCCATCACCGCTACGTGTAAGGTTCTGAACTGGCGTGCAGTATTCTCGTCGTAATGCGTGTACCTATGGAACTTTAAGCCGTCACCCTATCATTTTATTGGTGGAAAGTCTGTAGCAAGATTCATTTCATGCGCCTTGAGTACTTCTGTGTGCAGAGAATGTGTAAATTTCCAAAATTATTTTTTAACGATGTTGGAATGCTTTGAAATGGTGTTTCTAATGTATGTAACGTCTTGATAATAATCGATAGGCCTAGTCCGATGTGTCTGTTTTTTCTTGACCCCCCCCCCCCNCCTTTATAAGGCACTTAAGAGCTTGATTGTACACTGGCGAAAATGAGATTATTCTTGAAACTAAGTACATTGTTAATAATGCTATTCCCGGTTAACTGAATACTTTTGAAAGCCCTGCTTATTAGCTACGTTTCTCCTCATCTTGTATCCTTCCACGATACGTATAGGCTATTCACGGTAAAGCGAGCACTTTTGAAAGCCCCGTCATTTGGGATATTAGTCAATAAATATATTTCATTATAACCTAAGACGTTAGCTTTGGAGTCCGGTGAAATATGTTCACTGTGTTTATTACTTACTTGGCAATATTTCTTTTAAAAAGTGGCGGAAGGATAAAAAACGGCCGATAGGTAAAAAGTAACTAGGACCTCAAAAGTGTCCACTTTACCGTGAACAGCCTATATAATTAACATTGGCATGGCCCTGGTCACCATATTCATACGTCAACAAAGTAAAACCGTCGAATTTTTAGGAAAGTAAATGTGTCTATAATATGCAAATTCGCGCTCGTATCTGTATAAAAGAAACGTTGCTTGAAGTTGCTAAAGATTTACACATTACACTCTCAATACAAAGTCCGGTCTTAGAAGTATTTTCATTAATTCGTTGCGAACTCTGGTTGCCTGCGTGCCAGGTTGTGTCTGTTGCATGAAAGTGAGCAATGAATTTTACAAAGGTTGATTTCAAAAGGTTTCACTTTACTGCAACTGCCTTTTCACTTAAAGTAATAGAAGAATTGAAAAGTACTGTATTTATATTGCCTATCAAGGAAGTGCTGACATTTATATGTAGCTTTAAACTTAATCCTTAATGGCAAAGGCTGTTCGCGATAAAGTGAGCACTTTTGAAATCAATCTTAAAAAATATTACTGCTCCTACCTGCATATATTTGAACAGGCGCACTGAGTAACATGCACCCAGTAAAATTGGTGACGNGCAATGAATTTTACAAAGGTTGATTTCAAAAGGTTTCACTTTACTGCAACTGCCTTTTCACTTAAAGTAATAGAATAATTGAAAAGTACTGTATTTATATTGCCTATCAAGGAAGTGCTGACATTTATATGTAGCTTTAAACTTAATCCTTAATGGCAAAGGCTGTTCGCGATAAAGTGAGCACTTTTGAAATCAATCTTAAAAATATTACTGCTCCTACCTGCATATATTTGAACAGGCGCACTGAGTAACATGCACCCAGTAAAATTGGTGACGNAAAAATATTACTGCTCCTACCTGCATATATTTGAACAGGCGCACTGAGTAACATGCACCCAGTAAAATTGGTGACGATGGTTGGTAAGTAGTTAAATTTCTTAACGTCGAATATAATGTGTTAGGTAATAATTTGTTATAACCTAATAATATTTCTTTCGAATCCGGTTTTTTAAATGTATCGAAGCATAAAAATTGACAAATTTGTAAAATATTTACTGTTCCAATAATTTTACAGTTTCACTTCACCGACGCATGAATAAAGTGATCAGGCCCAAGGCAATGTTAATTTTACATAAGGCGCAAGAATACACAACGTGCATACAGGTATATAGTAAGCAGGGCTTTCAAAAGTGCTCATTTTACCGTGAACAGCCTTTAAGCATGCGGCTTGAACGTAATGCTCAGCGCCCCACCTCTCAAGTAGCCCCCTCCTGCCTGCAGCTATTTTGCGCGCGTCAGCGACTCGCCAAACGTGACTTTAAGCTGTGACCATGTATTTTTATGACATGCTAATAAAGTTAAAAGTATGATGCGTGTCTAAAGGCAACTCGAAATTTTCTGTATAGAACTTGTATTTATCAGCTAAAACTGGTTCATAAAATACCCGTTTTAGCCTTTTGTATGCCCCAAAAAAATTATCCTTGGGGCTGAAATGAAAATTTTTTACTTGTCTCTGGGCACGAAAGGTTTCTTAAATGCTTTTCGTTTTCAGACACCTCTACAAAATATACAACCGTTTTGGAATCGTTAGTTCTCTACCATTTAACCTCTGCAACGCACTTCACGTGCCAGCCAGGCAGGCCCATAAACTATTGTCATAAACGGTTATCGTATTCTACAAGTTTATGGAAGACATAACTGTTTTACTAAGTTTATAACCACCTAATTTATGAGTGTGATGTTTTTCTCTTGAGATATTTCTGACTCAATAAATATTTGTTGCAGCTTAAGATGTAATGCAAAATAAATTCACCAGTTTAGGAAAATAGTTGCTCACAAAGATGACAAAAGCCGTTATCTAGGACTGCCCTTTCTTAATTTTTTCAATGTTGACTTCCAAAAATCTATGGAATTCAACTAATGTATTTGGAGCTAATTGAGGTCCCACACTCTCTTAATGCGTACTGGCAATGTATATATTTGCCAGTGTGTGCAGGGGCTGACCTTGCAGGAGACGTGCGTGATGGAGTTGCCCCAGATGTAGAGCGCCCGGCTGTAGAAGGCCTTCTTGAGCGTGTGCAGGAGCCAGAGTACCCCCTCGTCCGTCATCCTGTTGTGCGCCACGTCCAGCAGCCACAGCTTGGAGTAGGGCATGCCTCGGCTCAGGTTCCTGCGTNGTCCGTCATCCTGTTGTGCGCCACGTCCAGCAGCCACAGCTTGGAGTAGGGCATGCCTCGGCTCAGGTTCCTGCGGCACCGACATCTCTGCTGCAGAACATCCCATGTCACTCTACTTACGACCAATCTTGCGCTTCAACTGCGCACGTCTGGAGCAGTGCCGGATACAACAGCTAGTGAAAAGGAGGGTGGGGAGGGTTGAACCTTGATTTCAAGTGTACACAGTTCCATTACAGTACGACAAATATGTATAGTTCTGTTGTCTTTCGAAAATCAGCCGCGTCGGGGTGGTAGAGTTTATGAACTTTCTGGCATACATTTCAGCACGAATCTTCAGGGTTGAAAATCAACTGAAAGACAGGTATCAGTGTATAGAATGGGCGAGACCGGGTNGTCCGTCATCCTGTTGTGCGCCACGTCCAGCAGCCACAGCTTGGAGTAGGGCATGCCTCGGCTCAGGTTCCTGCGTCACCGACATCTCTGCTGCAGAACATCCCATGTCACTCTACTTACGACCAATCTTGCGCTTCAACTGCGCAACGTCTGGAGCAGCGCCGGATACAACAGCTAGTGAAAAGGAGGGCGGGAAGGGTTGAACCTTGATTTCAAGTGTACACAGTTTCATTACAGTACAACAAATATGTATAGTTCTGATGTCTTTCGAAAATTAGCCGCGTCGGGGTGGTAGAGTTTATGAACTTTCTGGCATGCATTTCAGCACGAATCTTCAGGGTTGAAAATCAACTGAAAGACAGGTATCAGTGTATAGAATGGGCGAGACCGGGTNCATTTCAGCACGAATCTTCAGGGTTGAAAATCAACTGAAAGACAGGTATCAGTGTATAGAATGGGCGAGACCGGGTGCGATAAGGCATCCTAAACTCGGTAGGTAAGTAGGTCTTAACTTCTCGTCCACAGCGAGGTCGTTAGAGACGGAGCAAGCTGCTCAGACATGCAGGAACCAGTAGGAATCGGCCATGGCCTGTAGTAAGGAACTATCTCAGCATTCGCCTTGAGTGATTTCGGGTAATTATGGAAAACATAAATCAGGATGGTCGGACCCGAATTTGAACCCAGGTCCTACCGAATGTGAGTCCAAAGTTTAACCACTGCTCCACCTCGCTCGGTAGCTTAAACTCGATTACCCCATCCGCGAATGGAGGGGGCTCTTACATATATAGTTAACCAGAGCTAATCAGAAGTCTCCTGTGACTGACTGTGCGGGTTAAGTACCATGGCTCCCTGTATAATAGCACTCCCATAATTTTCAACCCTGTGACGATGGGTGCTGCAATGCGTGGCAAAACGTCGGTAAATTCTACCACCTCAATGCGGATATAGACAAACAACTGTGACGATGGCTACGGAAGATTGGAATCCATTTGTAATACACATATTTCACTAAACAAATATTTTCTGGTGTTCTTGTAGCAAGTTTCGCAGATTTACTCGCTCCTTCACGTAAATACATAAAATGTTTGCACTGATTAATTATGAAAGAAAATCGTGATAAAATGTTCGTTCCACACTTAACAATTTCATTACATGCATGTTCAGTGAAGAATGGGAAAGGAAGAACATTTTAGCACCTCAGGCCCTTTTTGGATCCGACCTTGGTATGGAGCTCAAAAGTTTCATAGTAGAACCTCCTGCTGGGTCGAGTTGTTGACGAGAACACGATATTAGAAAGACAAGTCTAGACATTTGCGTAAAAATTTGCCTTCCTTAATGACTTGTTTAGTTATACAAGTTGTAAATGCGCAACGAGCATCATTCTCTGTTGCATATGAAATATATAAAAAATATTAATGAATATGGCGGAATTTTACAATAAAATATCTCTTTATCTTACATGTAGAATCGTAAAGTCCTACACCTTTGAATAAGACGTTATATTACTTTTCAAATAACATCTACTATAATTGTCATAGAATAATGCTCACATAGTACACTTGTTTTATCGCGAAATACTTTTAGCGCAGTATATTGGTAATCTAACCAGACAGTCAATAAAGAGAAAAATTGTCATATATTTAGCTACTATTATTGTTCCGTGGCAGAACTTTAATTACCACAACCAAAACGATTTCCACGACAACCAAAGGTCCGACGCGCCAAGTCCGCCATATTGAGTTCTCATAACTGATATTCACCAAGAACGAGCTGTACGTTTAACTTAACCTAGATGACTGTATCACACATACGCCACACACACTCGCCACCACCAGATAATGTACTCTCTGCCTACTTCAGTATTTACACTGGGCCACGGGACATTCCGCCCACCTTGAAAAATAAATCAGAGTAAGGGGCATAGCTTAACAACTTGGTGCGTCAGAAGTTCTTGAGTTTTACGGAGTTGAGCCACTCGCATTATTCCATCTGCACCAGGGAAGGTGTTGACCACACGAATAGGTGGCACATTGGGATCTTGAATCAAGACAAGAGTGTCTGGCTCAAGATTGACTGAACCTGCTGTCCACTCTCCTCAAATCTGCAGCTGGTGCAGGAAGTCCTGATGCCACCGGTGCCAAAAATCTTGATGAAGTTTCTGCAAGAGATTCCACCTTGAGACACGACCAGAAGACACAGCTGTGAAATCTTCATCAGGAACAGCTTATGAAGGTCCCAACATTAGAAAATGACTTGGTGTCAACGGGGTAAGATCAGCAGGGTCTGTAGACAGTACCGACAATGTACGATAATTAAGCACTGCTTCAGTTTGCTTAAGCACAGTGTAGAATTCCTCGTATGTCAATATGTAGGTCCCCACAACCTTCACTGATTTAACACCGGCCTCCCACAAACCTCCAAAATGTGCTGCGGCTGGGGGGTTGAAGTGGTACTTGATGTTTCGCTCACATATCTGAATCTCTGTATTGTTTTTAGCATCAGAGAAAAAAGCCTGAAGCTCTTGGATGTACCTACCAGCCCCAACAAAATTTGTTCCGCAGTCACTAAATAACTCTGTACAACAGCCATGTCGAGCCACAAATCTTCGAAATGCTGCCATAAAAGCCTCCGTAGATACTTCCGATACCAGCTCAAGATGCAGAGCCTTGGTTGAAAACAAACAAACAGAGATAGGCTCGAAATGTCCTTGGTTTTCGAANATACCAGCTCAAGATGCAGAGCCTTGGTTGAAAACAAACAAACAGAGATAGGCTCGAAATGTCCTTGGTTTTCGAGCTTCACCCATTGTGATGGTGAAGGGTCCTGCATAGTCCACGCCTGCTTTCAAGAATGGTTTTGTTGGAGTGATCCGCTCAGCCGGAAGACCTGACATCACAGGCGTCATTTTGAAATCTATATGAATTAAGATTTTAAGTTAAAGCGCTCATATTAATGCTGACGAAATATGACGAATATTATTTTTCAAACGATTTGGTTATTTTTATCGATTTATCGTCGCTATCATGTCACTAAACCATAAAATATCCTCAAAACCTAGAAAGAAAATTGTGGTTCTTGAATAGCTGTTACTCATTCGGCCCCNATACCAGCTCAAGATGCAGAGCCTTGGTTGAAAACAAACAAACAGAGATAGGCTCGAAATGTCCTTGGTTTTCGAACTTCACCCATTGTGATGGTGAAGGGTCCTGCATAGTCCACGCCTGCTTTCAAGAATGGTTTTGTTGGAGTGATCCGCTCAGCCGGAAGACCTGACATCACAGGCGTAATTTTGAAATCTATATGAATTAAGATTTTAAGTTAAAGCGCTCATATTAATGCTGACGAAATATGACGAATATTATTTTTCAAACGATTTGGTTATTTTTATCGATTTATCGTCGCTATCATTTCACTAAACCATAAAATATCCTCAAAACCTAGAAAGAAAATTGTGGTTCTTGAATAGCTGTTACTCATTCGGCCCCNTCACTAAACCATAAAATATCCTCAAAACCTAGAAAGAAAATTGTGGTTCTTGAATAGCTGTTACTCATTCGGCCCCAGTGTACAGATCTGTGTGCATAACGCATAGAAAGGTTTATATTTGGCTGGTATAGAGTTAAAAGAGTTTCTGTACGTTTAACAAAGAATTCTATGGAACATTTTTGCTTAAGTTCTCTTGTATCACAAGTTAATAACTGTATCATTCCAAAACACCGTTTCACAAAAAGTTCAAAATATTTTACGTATTTCTGTGTTTATAGTAAATATGATGTCTACAACAATTACTTGTTAAAATTCAACTTTGGCTTTACACATTCCACAGCAACGTGTAGTAAAATTTGTTCAGATTTATTGGTAATCTTATAGAAATAACCTTGGCAGCTAGTTTTCAAAGAATTGTATATAAAAATACAATTTTGGCAGTGTACTATGCACTGCAAGACGCAGTAACCAACAATGCCACTGCTCTAGTTACTGAACAGTTCGTATTCCTAGAGCTGATCGCAAAGCCTACAACTCACTGGTTGTGATAGTGCTGTTTCGCCGTTAAGTACTGCACACACAAAAGAACTGTCTTATTTGTAACGCTTGAAACCACAAGTTTAATGGAGTGCGAAAGGAGCATTAACCTGGCAGTGCATCTTGTATTCGATTAGCTAGTAAAAATTTTAAGTCTCCTCTCCTTTCGGTTAAAAATTGTGTGTATTCTGTTTGTAATATTTGCATTCTCATTTTTGGGGTTTTGATTAATTTCCTCCCCACTTTTTTTTACCGCAATAACTTGGACGACAGAAGAGCCCGCAAATTTAGGCTGGCACGTTGTGTGTGTTGTACATTTGTGTTTTGTTATACACTGAAAGGCCAAAAAAACTGGTACACCTGCCTAATATCGTGTAGGGCCCCCGCGAGCACGCAGAAGTGCCGCAAGACGACGTGGCATGGACTCTACTAATGTCTGAAGGTATGCAGGAGGCAATTCACACCATAAATCCTGCAGGGCAGTCAACAAATCCATAGGAGTGCGAGACGGTGGAGATCTCTTCTGAACAGCACGTTACAAGGCATCCCAGATATGCTCAATAATGTTCATGTCTGATGATTTAGGTGGCCAATGGAAGTGTCTAAAGTCAGAGTAGTGTTCCTGGAGCCACCCGGTAGCAACTCTCGACGTGTGGGGTGTCGCATTGTCCTGCTGGAATTGTCCGCGTCCGTCGGAATGCGCAATGGACAACATGAATGGGTGCAGGTGATTGGACAGGATATTTACGTATCTGTCACCTGTCAGAGTCGTATCTAGAAGTATCAGGGGTCCCATTTCACGCCAACTGCACACGTCCCATACAATGACAAAGCCGCCGCCAGCTTGAACAGTCCCCTGTTGACATGTAGGGTCCATGAATTCATGAGTATGTCTCCATACCCGTACACGTCCATCCGCCAGATACAATTGGAAACGAGACTCGTTAGACCAGGAAACGTGTTTCCAGTCATCAAATTCCAATGGCGGTGTTGGCGAGCCCAGGTGAGGCGTAAAGCTTTGTGTCGTGCAGTCAACAACGGTACACGAGTGAGCCTTCTGCTCCGAAAGCCCATATCAATGATGGTCCGTTGAATAATTCGCACGCTGGCACTTTTTGATGCCGCAGCATTGAAAGGGTTTTACGTCTGTCAAGTTTAATGATTCTCGTCAGTCGTCGTTTGTCTCTTTCGTTCACGATCTTTTTCCGGCCTCAACGATGTCGAAGATTTGATGTTTTACTGGATTCCCGATATTCACGGTACACTCGTGAAATGGTAGGAGGCGAAAATCCACATTTTATCGCTACCTCGGAGATGCTATGTCGCATCTCTTGTGCGCCGACTATAACACCACGTTCAAACTCACTTAAATATTGATAACCTGCCATTGTAGCAGCAGTAACCGATCTAGCAACTTTTCCATACGCTTGTTGTTTTATACAGGCGCTGCCGACCGCATCGCGTTACTCTGATTGGTTCCATACCTCTGTTATTTGCATACGCATGCTTATACCAGTTTTTTTTTTTTTTGCTCTCTAGTGTATATGTCATTATAAGCCAGCTGTCATGTTAATAAATAACATTATAAATCAAATCCTCTCGATAGACCCAGTGGCGTGTGGTGAACTGCTGCAAGGTAAGCTGGGGTTAGCTCTGTGCTGTACTCTGTTGCCTACTAGTTCACGCTTGCACCAGTAAAACGTAGCTCGGCAGCTGACGCCACAGGACGTGTGTAATGGGTCCCTTGCTGTTCGCTTGTGAGTGGTCGGAATACATTTAGTTTCCCTAGGCTACATGGTGGGTACTGGCTCCTGCTGCGTTCACCGAGAATGTACAGCAGTGAGCAAGCATCAGCTTACCATGCAACACTTCACCACACGCCACCGGGAGGACCCTACCCACTAGAGAGTGCGTCCCTTGGGTGGCGGATGTGGGATCCCACCATATATGGTGGGGTGGTCCGAGTATATTGAATAAGGACTCGTAGACCAACGTTGCCATAGGAGGCCATCATCTAAATGACATGACAAGTGGCTTTCCCAAACGTCTCCTAACTGGGTCTGCTCACTTCTACCACTTACTTTGAGACAGAGCCCTTCTTTATACTTTCCTATCCGTCACCCTGGACCAGCTCTGGTTTCTTCGACCCCAAAGCTAGTACTCGAGGGCGGAGGGTGACTTTCTGTTTTCCTAAACCACTCTTTTCTACGAAGAGGGAGACTTCGTATGCCGCAGATGAGGCAATCTCCCTAGGACAAGGAAAGTCCAAAATAAAATGCCCGCCTTCTCGGTTGGAGGTTGTGCGGAAAGGACTATTCTCCATCCACGGTTACTTCCAACTTTTCTGAAGCCCTGCTAAATTTATACTTCCAGAATATTACTCCGCCTCATGCAAAAAAAGCTTAGAAAATTACACCAGAAGATCAGCGTACCGTGATCGTACGTTTTTAGTGTAATAACAATTTGCACAAGGACTATTTATTACTGGGCATTACCAACACACTTATTTTGTCACTATCTTTATTCGTAATAGTTATAAATAAAAAAAAATTAAGATTAAATATNTTTATAAATAAAAAAAAATTAAGATTAAATATAAGCCAAAGTTATATTTAACAAAAAATAAGGTGCTTTTATTAACGCAATGGTAAAACACTAGTGATACATAACGTATTTAGGAAACAACCCAACGCGTTGTACACTGTGTGTTTTTTCAGAGGTTTGATTAGAAAAGTGTGAAGAAATAGCGAATGGACTATAACAACCCTCCCACGTACAAATACAATTACTTGTAGTACCCAAGGTAGCCTCGGAAGACCCCGAGCGAAATGGACTCCGAACAGGCCGAAGGCGCCTTAACTATGGAAGAAGAAGAACAAGAAACTGACCTGGCGCCGGCGTCGGAGAGGTGGTTGTGCGAGAGCATGAGCCCCCGGAGAGCGGGGCGGCGGCCCAGGAAGGCGGCGAGGTGGTCCGAGCCGACGTCGGCGACACGGTTGCAGCTGAGGTCGAGCAGCAGCAGTGAGCAGGAGTGCCTCAGCCCCTGTACCAGCAGGCGCACGTCCTCGCAGCACAGCTCGCACTTCTGCAAGTGCAGCTCCCTCAGGCTGGCGTTCAACTGCTCGGGGGAACACGCACGCCTCACAAACACGCATTCTCTANAAACTGACCTGGCGCCGGCGTCGGAGAGGTGGTTGTGCGAGAGCATGAGCCCCCGGAGAGCGGGGCGGCGGCCCAGGAAGGCGGCGAGGTGGTCCGAGCCGACGTCGGCGACACGGTTGCAGCTGAGGTCGAGCAGCAGCAGTGAGCAGGAGTGCCTCAGCCCCTGTACCAGCAGGCGCACGTCCTCGCAGCACAGCTCGCACTTCTGCAAGTGCAGCTCCCTCAGGCTGGCGTTCAACTGCTCGGGGGAACACGCACGCCTCACAAACACGCATTCTCTAGTCTACTCGCAGTTCCTTCACACTTGTGTAAAACAAACCCCATGTATGACGTGCTTGTGGCTTCCTAAATCTGCACTGCATATGCCAAAGGGGACAAGTAGAAAATAACATAATGTTAAGGAAATACAAAAATACATTTGATCTATTCCAGATAACGAAACACATATGTTGTCAAAAATAAGTACACACACTAAACTTGAATCAGTGAGGATTGAGCCAAATCAGTGAACACAGTGAGAATTGAGCAACTGATAATCAGTGCTAGATAACTAATTAATATAGTGGTTGAATTCCACTGATTTATTTGTGATTTCCCACTGAATGTAAGAATGTCACTGCTATAAATCACTTGTCCCCAGTTAATTTGCCTGATTCGCCGGTCAGAAGTAGTTTATCAACTGACTTTCAGTGAAAGATTTTTCTCTGGTTGGTACCACTGATTCGGATTTAGAATGCAAAAAATCCAGATTGTAGTGAACTAATTTAAATCATAGATGTTATCTGTTCGTTATAATTACATTAGGAATATGGATATGTCTTATTCTGCTACCTTTTTTCGGACTTGTCCTGTTTTACACCTGGAAGGATCGTAACTGTTTGTCGAAAAATGTAAGAGAAGAAACAAATAACAATAGAGAATAGCGTAATAATTTTCAAAGAAAACAAATATGTGTGTAACAGAACTACCACTATTGTGAAATACAGATTTCCTGAATAAAACAGGTATATCCTCAAAGAAAACAAAAGATTTACAGAATTAACACTACTCAAATACAGATGTTCTGAATAAACCTTTGAAAATGTTTCTGCAATTTGAAAATATATTGCTTGTATCTTCTTCAGTGATATCACCAAAATCAAACTGGAGGTCTTCAGCGTGCTCATAATCGTCTCTTCATGATAATTCTTCAATAACAGATTTATAATACTGAAGAGTATGGCGATTTATCCACTCTTCCCCATAATAGGCACAAAACAGGGCTGCAACGTCCCTTTTTGCCTGTTTGACAGGTACTCCAGTGTTAATTAAAACAAGTCTGAGACTAGTAATTGACATTTCTCGTTTGAGTACAGATTTAGCCACTCCAAGATCACAGTTGTAGTTAACTTCACCTTGTACAAGGATATTTTTCCCGGTGTTACTTTCCGTGAGTATGAATCGTCTTGAAGGAGAAAACTGGAAAATATAAAAATTGGGAGGTTTCATGACAGATTTCACAGCTTTCTTACAATCACACACATTACAGTCTCCATCAGCTGATGACACTTTAATTACAGTTCCTTCGCTTTTGAAGATTTCTATGTAGGTGCTCTTCCGGTACTACTAGCACAGATTGTTTGTGAATACGTTTTTCAAGACTGTTGAAGACACTGTCCGGTGGCACAAATGAATGGCCAACGATAGGGTAGATACACTCAATATTTGTAATACCTTGAGGTGCCTTGCTGCTAAACCACATGCATAACGTTCCTAAAACTGACTGGTTCTTATTTTGAGCGCCACGCCCATCAACAAAAAGCTGAAGAGTGTGGATATCGGTCACGTCTATGCCGTTTAAACAGTGAAAGTTGCAAGAGAGTATTTCATTGGAGTCTTTCTTGTGCTCACTTTCAAGCCAAGTGTAGATGAAGGTATTGTCAACAGTTTGTGCATCTTTAGACGAACCAACACAGGCAGTAAAGTTATGTGTGTACAATTGCCGTGAATAGTATGCCTTATGGCCGGGCAACTTTGGAAGGACCTAATTATTTTGACAGTCAAACGAAATATTATACAAGCCCTCTTGTTTCGGTTCAGTCTATACAATTGTTCAGCTTTTAGCTTGTGTACATTTAACTGTGTGGTCAACTTTGTTTTTACATCTAAACCATAGTGTTTTTCAGTCTTTCCTCCAGCTGTATTCAGTTTGAGCAACAATCAGTTGCTGAGCTACCATAACTTGTACTCATTATCAAATATGGTCCGAAAGTAATTATATTTGACATAGCGATGTTCAGCTGTTTCGGAACAATAACTTTTCCACAGGCTGATGATTGTCAGTGCGCTAGGAAGATACTGCTTCCTGGTGTTATTGGCCCGGTTATAATGTGACTGAACAGGCTGCAGTTTTTCTATGAAAGCCCTAATTGCTTCTTTCTTGTCAGCATATTTGGAACCCCGCACATCACCCCCTTGATTCTCCCCAGGTGAGTTTCCAGTATTAATGTTCCTCGTATAAACCCCTTCAACCCTTCTTTTGCCTATTTGGAACACTGGCAGAAATGTTTTTTGCAAACCCGAACTTGATGATGTGCATTATTTTCAATTCTCTTTGATGAGTAATATTTAACTGACACGTCTTTCTCATAACAATCTTTCGTGTTGCGTTTCCTCTATGTGAGAGACGTTCGTGTAAACCTAAGAATAATTTAGTCTTGTCTGACCTTCTGCCATTACCTTATAACGTAACTTACTAACAACGTTAAAATTACCGCAAATGACATCAACACCATAACTTGCTTCCAAATCACAGGAAAGTATTATCAGCTGACACAATACCAACCACACAAAAGTAAACAATAACTTCACACAACTAGAAACACGCCCAAAATATTAGAATATTAATAGATTATGGTCATAAAACATACTTTTAATAACGTTTATAATTACAAAGGGGAAAACAAAACACCACGTGACATAAACAATACCTCTTAATGTAAAGTGTCTCATTTTGAAACTGCAGCATAGTCACTCATTAAAGGATGCAAGGATTTGTTACATTCTGCAGCTGTACAACTGTAGAATAGTCACTCATTGAAGGATGCAAGGATTTGTTACATTCTGCAGCTGTACAACTGTAGAATAGTCACTCATTGAAGGATGCAAGGATTTGTTACATTCTGCAGCTGTACAACTGTAGAATAGTCACTCATTGAAGGATGCAAGGATTTGTTACATTCTGCAGCTGTACAACTGTAGAATAGTCACTCATTGAAGGATGCAAGGATTTGTTACATTCTGCAGCTGTACAACTGTAGAATAGTCACTCATTGAAGGATGCAAGGATTTGTTACATTCTGCAGCTGTACAACTGTAGAATAGTCACTCATTGAAGGATGCAAGGATTTGTTACATTCTGCAGCTGTACAACTGTAGAATAGTCACTCATTGAAGGATGCAAGGATTTGTTACATTCTGCAGCTGTACAACTGTATACTGCATTTGTCCCTTCTTACATCCGAGCTGGACTGGAACTTCTCCCCTTTTGCAAACGCATGGGAACTTCACAGTTAAATTCAACTAAGATATGGTATGGTTTGAGCCCGAGGCTCATGGTGTATAGGTACAGCTATGCGGAATGTAGTGAATGGAGTATATACATATTTTTTTTAATTTTTGGAGTTGTCACCTTTTGCAAATGGACGCCAGAAATATGTCATGTATCACAAGCGTGTTATACTTCTGTTATTAACATAAAAGTACCTTACTTTTGGTTAAACTAAACTTTTTACTTATATTATTTCTATAAATTATAATTAATGTGAATAAAACCAGTGAGAAAATTGGTATGTCGGTAATGATTAGAGAGAAATAGTTCTTACGCAAAATATTATTACACTGAGTGCGCAAAAATGCTGTGCATAGTCCCTTTGGTGTAATTTTCTAGACTTAGTTTAGCTTTGTTTGCATGAGGCGAGGAATATCCCAGAAGTAGAAATTTTTGCACGGCTTCAGAATAGTTGGAAGTAACCGTGAATGGACTATAGAACTCTCTTGTAATAAAATAAACAAACGAGGCCACGTGATTTACAAATGTCACATGTTAGAAAATTCACACAACAGACACACACAACTCAGAACCAACATTAGTTCGAAGCACAGGCAACCGAACATTCACACCAGAGACACGCAGGTGTTAGAGCGGCTATAAAGGCTGTTCACGGTAAAGTGAGCACTTTTTAAAATAAACAATTGAAAAAAAAATACTGCCTATAACTACATGTATGCTACAATAGACACTGACATGCATACTCCCTGTTAAGTTGGTAGCGATTAATAAAGATATTTCTCAGACATGACGTTGTATTGAGAGTGTAATATACAAATTTATGGCTACTGATGTCAAAAAAAATTTTATTTACATAAAAGCATGAATTTACATATCATGAACAAATTTACTTTCCTAAAAATTCCACGATTTTCACATGGGTGGAGCATAAATAAAGTGAGACGATCTATGGAAATGTTGATACAAGATATATCGGAAGGATAAAAAATTAGAAGAAAAGTAGATCTTAAGCAGGGCTTTCAAAAGTGCTCAGTAACAGATATACAAAACAAACAGATATTCGAATGATCGTAAAGCCGAAACACACAATTAACAAACACGTATTGCACAACCACGTTAGGAACGACGTACAACCAAAATTCGCTATCTAGAACGATCATACTACAGAACCACAGATGTTAGAATGATTGTGCAATATAAAAACATTCACTTGAACTATCATACGCTAGAAGCACAAATCTACGATCTGTCGTACATTCGAAAAACGCAACAAAGNTCTTTTGCCTATTTGGAACACTGGCAGAAATGTTTTTTGCAAACCCGAACTTGATGATGTGCATTATTTTCAATTATCTTTGGTGAGTAATATTTAACTGACACGTCTTTCTCATAACAATCTTTCATGTTGCGTTTCCTCTATGTGAGAGACGTTCGTGTAAACC
Organism: Clitarchus hookeri; assembly: GCA_002778355.1. Lineage (NCBI taxonomy): Eukaryota > Metazoa > Arthropoda > Insecta > Phasmatodea > Phasmatidae > Clitarchus > Clitarchus hookeri. Next base: position 162,183 of record NQII01000737.1, read on the forward strand.
TAAGAATAATTTAGTCTTGTCTGACCTTCTGCCATTACCTTATAACGTAACTTACTAACAACGTTAAAATTACCGCAAATGACATCAACACCATAACTTGCTTCCAAATCACAGGAAAGTATTATCAGCTGACACAATACCAACCACACAAAAGTAAACAATAACTTCACACAACTAGAAACACGCCCAAAATATTAGAATATTAATAGATTATGGTCATAAAACATACTTTTAATAACGTTTATAATTACAAAGGGGAAAACAAAACACCACGTGACATAAACAATACCTCTTAATGTAAAATGTCTCATTTTGAAACTGCAGCATAGTCACTCATTGAAGGATGCAAGGATTTGTTACATTCTGCAGCTGTACAACTGTAGAATAGTCACTCATTGAAGGATGCAAGGATTTGTTACATTCTGCAGCTGTACAACTGTATACTGCATTTGTCCCTTCTTACATCCGAGCTGGACTGGAACTTCTCCCCTTTTGCAAACGCATGGGAACTTCACAGTTAAATTCAACTAAGATATGGTATGGTTTGAGCCCGAGGCTCATGGTGTATAGGTACAGCTATGCGGAATGTAGTGAATGGAGTATATACATATTTTTTTTAATTTTTGGAGTTGTCACCTTTTGCAAATGGACGCCAGAAATATGTCATGTATCACAAGCGTGTTATACTTCTGTTATTAACATAAAAGTACCTTACTTTTGGTTAAACTAAACTTTTTACTTATATTATTTCTATAAATTTTAATAATTATTTTATAATTAATGTGAATAAAACCAGTGAGAAAATTGGTATGTCGGTAATGATTAGAGAGAAATAGTTCTTACGCAAAATATGATTACACTGAGAGCGCAAAAATGCTGTGCATAGTCCCTTTGGTGTAATTTTTTAGACTTAGTTTAGCTTTGTTTGCATGAGGCGAGGAATATCCCAGAAGTAGAAATTTTTGCACGGCTTCAGAATAGTTGGAAGTAACCGTGAATGGACTATAGAACTCTCTTGTAATAAAATAAACAAACGAGGCCACGTGATTTACAAATGTCACATGTTAGAAAATTCACACAACAGACACACACAACTCAGAACCAACATTAGTTCGAAGCACAGGCAACCGAACATTCACACCAGAGACACGCAGGTGTTAGAGCGGCTATAAAGGCTGTTCACGGTAAAGTGAGCACTTTTTAAAATAAACAATTGAAAAAAAAATACTGCCTATAACTACATGTATGCTACAATAGACACTGACATGCATACTCCCTGTTAAGTTGGTAGCGATTAATAAAGATATTTCTCAGACATGACGTTGTATTGAGAGTGTAATATACAAATTTATGGCTACTGATGTCAAAAAAAATTTTATTTACATAAAAGCATGAATTTACATATCATGAACAAATTTACTTTCCTAAAAATTCCACGATTTTCACATGGGTGGAGCATAAATAAAGTGAGACGATCTATGGAAATGTTGATACAAGATATATCGGAAGGATAAAAAATGAGAAGAAAAGTAGATCTTAAGCAGGGCTTTCAAAAGTGCTCAGTAACAGATATACAAAACAAACAGATATTCGAATGATCGTAAAGCCGAAACACACAATTAACAAACACGTATTGCACAACCACGTTAGGAACGACGTACAACCAAAATTAGCTATCTAGAACGATCATACTACAGAACCACAGATGTTAGAATGATTGTGCAATATAAAACATTCACTTGAACTATCATACGCTAGAAGCACAAATCTACGATCTGTCGTACATTCGAAAAACGCAACAAAGNAAAACATTCACTTGAACTATCATACGCTAGAAGCACAAATCTACGATCTGTCGTACATTCGAAAAACGCAACAAAGAACTGGTGTTGCGTAGAACGTATTGTCTTGTGTGGTTCCGTGGTATGACGTTCTAGCGTGTGCGTCGGCTCTCAAGACCTTGTTAAGAGCCGCCCAAATCTCTCAACTCAACTATAGTGTGCGTGTTTCTAAGTTCTGACACCACTACCAACCTCCGCACACCGCGCATACCCCTCATTATTTTTTGTGTTACAATTTTAAGTGATGGCGACGTAATATTACACTCATTTGCAAAGGAATCGATTACACTGAGGGTGCCATTGCAGGGGCATGTAAGTGGGTACAAGCACAGTGCATAGTAGTATGTATACAGAAGCCATCAGAATATTGTACTACACCAAGCATATATTGCAAAGAGTCAACAATTGCAGGATGCACTTAGCATGGTGCTGGACCACTCGTACCACGGAGACAGGCGGCGATGCGGTTCGGGACGGGTGGACGTATTATGCCATTTTTAAGCATGTGAGGCATTTCGATGTCACAGTGACCCGATATCGGAACGCTAGAACCGAAAGGTACGTGAGAGCACCTACAGACGTCGTGAATGTTCGTGTCGACCAAGACAGACCGCACATTGAGAAGATCGCCGTATTGTGTTCTAGGTGTTGACTGACCATCGTGTACGTGTACGGTAACGCCGACGACGGAGGACACTGCCTGCCAACGTTGTGGAGAAATACACCAGCATTTCCCCTGGTATCGTGGTGTGGAGGGCCGTGTGGTGTGAGTGAGGATCACCTCTTGGAGTGATTCGGGGTACCCTGACGTCAGTAACATCACGCACCCCCGCGTGTTGCACACATGAGAGAACGCTCGACCACACACAGCTATGGAATGTCTGTGTCGCGTTGAGGTAGTGAGGCACTGTCGTGGCCAACAAGATCATCTGTCCCCGATCGAACGTGAGTGAGATTAGTTCGAACGTCAACTCCGACCCGGTGCGTGTCTGTAGTATATCGAGGGTAAGGGGGCCGTGGTGGTGTAGTGGTTAGACTTCTCGCCTCCCACCAAGGCGAACCTGGTTCGATTCCCGGCGGGTTCGCCCCAGGATTTTTGCATGTGCGAATCGTGCTGGACGATGCCGTTGGTCGTCGGGTTTTCTATGGGATCTCCCGTTTCCCCCACCCTTGCATCCCGGCGCTGCTCCATACTCACTTTACTTCACCCTCATCGGCTCTCAAGACCTGGATGTTAAGAGCCGCCCAAATCTCTTCACTCACTCGAGGATCAGTTACAATAGCCGTGGATCAGGAGAGACTACAACAGTTCTACGACTCACTTCCGGATCCATCGGCTCATGTATCCAAGTCCGAGGATGTGCTACATCCTAATGACATGGGGCCAGCAGAATGCCTGTACTGTCAGCTGTGTTGTCCGTGTTATCTCATATTGTAATTATTGCAATTAATTCTCGTGACGTTTGAACGGGCGCGATTTCATTTCATTTTCACGACCATTTCTAGGTGCTAAACGTTTTGCCCGCGTGAGTTTATTTGCACATGCATACAACAGTAACAGTTTAGTACAGCGAAAGCGTGGACATGTCGAAGATTACTGTAGTAAAAACTTTAGGCCCGTGGTTAAAAATGTGCTTTCAAGGACTCTTCAGAAAAATTACGAGGGATTGAAAAGATTTAAAAAATTGGGAATAAAAGTTGGTTTATTTAGCCACGTCGAAGTATCATATACATATGGATATGAATTAACATCGCAGATATTAACAGTAGGCTTAAAAATATGTTATTTATGGTCACACTGCAAAACATTTCCAGTTAAAGTTTCTAAACCTTATTGGAATTTTTCAAACTACATAGTATGGAACATTTACCACATGTAAAACTACAAATATGGCAACGTACAGCATCGCTACAGCGTTCGAAACTTCACTAGGCATTTGAGCATTTCCTGAACAGGAACGCTACCATGAAGATATGAAGAAAATATATTCTTGTTTATTCAATACGCGTATACCCAAATTTCGCATAAAGAACTCGATGCTGGCTATATTTTAACATCTTACGTGCACTCGTGCAGTTTTTCTTTGGACATTGGCCTGCCATGTCATTGTGATAAGACAATTTGATACTTAAACGTGCCAGTCAGAATTATGTTGATCCGTTTATAAACGCCTGTGACTCGCGGGAAGGCACCTGTGCGTAGCAATTAAAACCATCCAATGGTGAAATTGCAGCTGAGCTAAAGTGTTTCGAAGTACAATTATAAGGGAACTCTTCGCGTAAATCGGGTGTGCATACAAACTGATGTGGTAAATTTGCGAACAATTCTTAAGAGTGAAAAAATCAGCGTTCTAGTATAGTGTACCGAAGTGGCGAGGTGTGCTGCCTGGAAATGTCCGCCCCTCACCCAAAGTTGCCGTCAATTACCGCACCTCGTGCATGCGCGGCGCCAAGTCTACCACGGCGTCATCGCATACCCGATCGAACCGTGTTATTAGTCACGAAGTTGTTGAGTTGAAATTTAACATACTACAAACGCTACACCACCCCGTTTCTGTCCTGATATCTCATGTGTGGTCTGATTTTAAAGAATGGATATTTGGCTCAGTGGCTGGGAGGGTTACGATGATTGGTGGGAAGGGATGGAGGTTACTCCGACCTTAATTGTGTGGACTGTGTTAATTTGAGAGCCGATGAGGGCGGAGCGAGGTGTGTATGGGGCAGCGCCAGAATGTAAGGGTAGGAAGGGTAAACATGATATATGCGAGAAAACCCGCCGACCAGCGACCAACGATTTGCCTTTGCGAAAATCCGGGATGACCCCGACGGGAATCGAACCCTGTTAGCCTTGGTGGGATGCAAGCAGTTTAACCTCTACACCGCGGAGGCCCTTAACTTTCATAATAACTGACGACGACCTTACAGGCGGAAGGAGGGGTAGGGGGTCACAACCACACTATCCACCGTTGTCTAGACCCATGACTCGACTTGTGAGACGAGACATGATCACTGGCCGGTGTTGGGNCAACCACACTATCCACCGTTGTCTAGACCCATGACTCGACTTGTGAGACGAGACATGATCACTGGCCGGTGTTGGAGAGACTGAGGGCTCACCTGGAGAGCGTGTCCCAGCGTGTCGGCGAGGTGACTGGAGTCGAAGACGTGTCCCTGAGGTCCCAGAGGGCTGCCGNGGTAGGGGGTCACAACCACACTATCCACCGTTGTCTAGACCCATGACTCGACTTGTGAGACGAGACATGATCACTGGCCGGTGTTGGAGAGACTGAGGGCTCACCTGGAGAGCGTGTCCCAGCGTGTCGGCGAGGTGACTGGAGTCGAAGACGTGTCCCTGAGGTCCCAGAGGGCTGCTGAGGTCAAGCAACTGCAGCGAGCAACACTGCGACTGCAGGGCTCCAGAGAAGAACTCCAGACTGCACAGTGTCTGGTCAGTCTCTCCCACGTCCAGGTGCGCCAGGCTACGGTTATCTAACAGCAGCAGCGCTAGCATCCGCCCGCCCTGCCAACCCACAAACCAACCACATTTAGGGCTAACATATACGAGCGTTAAAAACACGGCGGGTTACACGCTAGAACGTAACCCACGTGGTCAAATGCTACAAACCCAACTAACGTTTTATAGGATATTCACCATCAAATGAGTACTTTTTAAGGCCTTCCCAACATGCATCGACCACTAATAAAAATATTTCATTGCAGCCTCAGACGTTAACATTTGAGAGGGATGACTACCAACTGTTCGAGTGTTCAACTGTAAGAGCTTTTATGACCAAATTTTCTAGTCTAGAGGGGTGCAGTCATCCTCATCCAAGCACTGCTGTAAAATTGTGTACATCCTTTCCGCTTTTACCCGACGAATCATAGCAGAGTGCAGAAATGAAGACGTGTCCTTTCTTTCTGAGCTTGAAAGCCAACTGTTCTAGTCTCCAACTGTCCGAGTGTCCAACTGTCCGAGTGTCCAACTCTTCAAGTCTAGAGGTATAGCCGCTATCTCCAATAACATCGCTGTAAATTGTGATCTCTCCTTTTCCTTCTCAGACTACCGATTATAGAAAAGAGGCTTGAGTCTGCAACTGTTCGAGTATCCAAAATGTCTGAGTGTCCAACTGTTCGAGTATCCAACTGTCCGAGTGTCCAACTCTTCAAGTCTAGAGGTATAGCCGCTATCTCCAATAACATCGCTGTAAATTGTGATCTCTCCTTTTCCTTCTCAGACTACCGATTATAGAAAAGAGGCTTGAGTCTGCAACTGTTCGAGTATCCAAAATGTCTGAGTGTCCAACTGTTCGAGTGTCCAACTGTTCGAGTGTCCAACTGTTGGAGTGTCCAACTGTTCGAGTCTGGGTGTAGCAGTTATGGATGCAGCTACATGTCACTACTCCGTTTCCAGCACTGAAAGGGATGTTCGAAGATCAGTAGATTCACAGCTGATATGTGGAAAATCTATAAAGCAATAATATTACATGTACTGCAATTGTGGAGGATGGTTTTTAAAATGATATTGATACTCCCTGTCTAGTTTAATGGCATTATATTAAAATTTGGATAGTCCTTACGTAACAAACAAGTTTCAACTTTAAAAAAAAATGTGTGCCATAAAAATGTATTTCGATTAATAGTGAAGTGATTTGGACGGTTCTTAACAACGAGGTCTAGAGAGACGATGATGGTGAAAGGAGGTGAGTATGTAGCAGCATCAGAATGCAAGAGTGGGGGGAAAATGGGGGATCCCCGAGAAAACCCGCCAACCAGCGGTATCGTCCGGCACGATTCCCACATGCGAAAATACAGGGTCACCCCACCGGAAATCGAGCCCAGTTCGCCTTGGTGGGAGACGACGAGTGGTCGAACCACTACACCACCGCGGCCCCCTTAATGTGAAAATTTACCATTACAGTCAGTTTCAAATTTACATGAAGTAATATATCATGCACTGTAGACCAAACCATTGTTTGTTGGCAATGCAATACTGCCTTATCTCCAATTATATTTCTAGAATTTTCCTGAATTCTTAAGCAACGAGTAGATAGAAAATGGACTTTGGCACAAGGGCATCGGACATCGGATTCGAATTCTGACGCAATCCGAGGGTCAGTATCCAATATTGGCAGAGTACAGCCATAATTTTACATTTTCTCCCTCAAAATTTTTATTTTTCCCTTAAAATTGTTCTGTATTTTCCTCCTGACCCACCAAAAACTTCCTACTAATTATGTTTTAAATAATGAATTTTTAAATTACAAAAAGAAAAGAAAAATTGCGTGGACTCACAATATGCTTCGTTGACTAGCTGTTTTTCTGTTGAGGGTCTAAGAAGTCATCTAGATTCCAGCTAATGTCTTGTTTTCCATTTGTCATCTTTGTTTTTTCGTGTGTCGATTGTTCTTGACCATCATGTTTACATAATTTCTCATCAATGTGCAACCATTACTCTGTAAGTTGCCTGCTCCACCCACCATTTTTTTTGTGCGTGAATTGTTTTCATCCACAATATGTGTTTACATATTTCCTACAAGATTGCTTCAATTACTTTTTAAGTAGCCAAAGCTCTACGAAAAATTTAGTTTTGTTTTTGTTTGACTTTTTTTTGTTTGCCGCTTGTTTTGGGCACCTCGTTTACTTACATATTTTCCTTTCATGGGCAATAATTAGTTTTCGCCCGCGATTTTGTTTTGTTTTGTCATTTATTGAAATATTTTCTCACCAGGGTCACTTATCTTGTAATTACTGGCGTTTGATTAATCCGCCATCCTGTAATTGCTCTTTAAGTCGTCGAAGTTTCCACCCACCACCTTGAAGACCAAGGACCATCTGAAATTTTGATTTCCTGATAGTAACATACTTTTAATGTGTTAGCACAGGACATTCAAAGTGATGCACTATCCTTGCCCCTCTCGGATGCTGCCCTGGAGCAGGACATACCGGGCACCGGTCGTCATTGGTCGGCACTCCACCCGCTTCCTCGTCACCACATCCAGTTTTTACCATTTCAGTAGCTCGCCTCCAAACCACATCCTCCCGACCTTCAACCACGCCTTTGCCTATAACCTCCCATCTGTAATAACATATGAATGTTCGAACACCCTGTGGCCTGCCTGATGCTGTCGCCAGCATCTGCCGGACATCATCTTGGTTGTACAGCAACATGCATGCACTTCAGCTTTAAGTATATCGTGCAGCATTTCGCCGGACTCGTATTTACAACACTAATTAAAATCCAGCATCATAACCACTTATTACCTCAAGTTTGCCTAATGCCATGTTCATTTCTATAGGCATGTGCACGCTATTTAGACTTGAGGCAAGTGTATCGTGTAGCATGACGTCGGGCTAGNGCCATGTTCATTTCTATAGGCATGTGCACGCTATTTAGACTTGAGGCAAGTGTATCGTGTAGCATGACGTCGGGCTAGTATTTACAACACTAATCTGCACACAAAGTCATGTTCTCTACGTACGCGAGTATGCTTGGTGCCATCTTATATTTTATAGGAATAAGAATAGGTGCTATTAAGCCTCATAAATATATTTCATGAAGCATGTCAATGGACGTGCCTTTTCAAGTCCAATTCGAATACATAACAAAATAACGTACACAAATAAAAACTTAATTTTTCTTTTTTAAATTGGTTATATCCATAGCTATTTTTTATAATCAAACCGAACAGCGTGTATAAAGGCAGTCGTGCCCGACGACATCAGGAGGCCGGTTGCTCTTACACTATGACGCGAGTTACTTTGGCATGTAACTTGTGCAAATCTCAGTTTGGGTGACATGACGACTTAAAAAGGCATCTCGCAACGTGACTCTCCTTTGACACCTCTAAAATTATATGAGAATATATATTGCATTCTGAGCTGATATACGGAGAAGAAAATATACGCAATACCATTTGCAAGCAAAATGGACTGCTTCTACATGTAAGCTCTGTTTACAATCGAAACTGAAAATGAATATATAATCCACCAAAGCCCACGGGTGTGGAAATTGACATGGCAATCTAAATATTATTCCCTATTAAATACATAGGAATTTAAAAAGCATTCCAATTCACTTTTTCCTAAGATATCAATTCGGAATGCAGCACTTAATGAAAATAGTAATAGCTTTTCTGTTTGTAATGGGAGAGAGCGATTCCGAAATTATTTTGTCGACAAATGCGGCATTCCAAACAAATGATCCTGAGAAACAATTAAATTCAAATCAAGGCTGGAAGTACAACCACATAATCAAGCCAGGTTATGAAAGATACATAAGAAGACATTCTTTAATTTTTGAACCAAATACTACAGACAGAACACATTCGCCAAAAACTTCATAATATGGCCAAGGAATTAAAACATAAAATAATTCTGCAGAATAATATATATGTATGAGTGATGTAAGAAAATTTATCGCTCGATTATCAACTATTTATTGTAAAGAAAATTCTCGAAAAAAATATATATATCGAAATGAAAATGTTTGCAATACGAATATGTTGAATTATCAATTTTATGACTTCGTTGTCAATAATGTAAAATGAATTCCATATTTAAGTCGTGTTTTAAATGTAATTCCTCATTCATTTTGGAATACTGACCATCGTTGTAAAGTAATAATACACTCAGCATTAAAAAAAAATTTTAATTCATTAGAAATACATCTCCTATAATATAATTATTGTGGTCCTTTCATAAAATTGGATGGAATATTACAAAGGTGCGATTACGGAAAAAGTAAATTAGACAAAGCATGCAAATATCGTGACATTGCTTAAAGAATTCATGAAGATTAAGAAACTTAACATTAAGCCTACAAAATTCTTTAAAAACAAGCAAAATAAATAATGTTAATAAATATGTAAAAAATTTAAATGAAAGAATTTATTTTGCCATTGTTGCTTCAACTTTTACTAAAAGAAAATAAGGTTCGGATATTAAATTATATTAAATTTTAGAAATAAATCAAATTTGTTTCTATAGAAAAATTCAAATTTTTTTACAAACTTTTAACCAAAGTTTACTTTTTAATTAAGTTTAATTTTTTTTAATTTTAAAATTATATTAAAATTCATGATTAATTTTTATAAAAAAAATAGAAAAATGTAATGTAATGAAGTTTAATCACATAACTTTCGATATACCAACTAAACCAAAAGTCAAATATTTAGATATCGATAATTGCTTAACAAAATAGCATATTAAAGAGAGATATCAAAAATTATGTGAAAACACAAATTACCGAGATTAGCATTATCATTGTCTGTAGTAAAAAAATAATTACTAAAAAAAGAGGAAGTGAATTAAATCTTTAAGGGTATTCGCCATTTTTAATTCCAATTTTAGGTGATCTTGAAGCATTAACCGGAGGTGCAAGTGCAGTCAAACAAACCAGATAAAAAAAAAGAATTTGGTGAACAACATAATGTAATTAAGTAATGTAAAATATATTTTATGAGGGTTTTGTTGCAAATAAAGAGGAAGAGGAAGACCATACATTTTTATATCCATTATGCAATATTAATATCAAAAATTAAAATAAAAGAAATTTTTATATAATTAATTGATACCTACTACATCAACAAAAACCAATTTGCTATAGTATATTTATGAATTTAATCAAAACACTGGAACTTGTGTTTGTTATTGTAAAATTATTAATTATATTTATTATTTTGATTCATTCGGAGGTAACATCACATTTGTATTAATTATTTCAAAAGGCCGGATTGTGAAAATATTTAATGAAGGGGCTTATATATAGCTTAACTTAATAACTAATGGCCACTATGTCACTAAATTAGATGCTAGAAACCAGTTGAGTTAATATTCGTAACTGCACAATTGCACATGGAGAAGATTATTTAACATATAATTATAATAACTTTTATACATGAATTCATTAATATCAATTTAACGCAGTTTTTGTATAAAATCAACAAATAAAACTGGATATATAATGTTTTTCCATTCGATGTGCATTTGCCTAGTTAGTGTGGACTATGCCAGTACAAGCCTATATTAAATGCTAGTGATTTTTTTTTACAACTTTTGCCAACTGCAGAAGAGTCTCAATATGAAAATTCTATCTGACTCTTAAATAAGAGTTTTCACTGAAGTAGGTTGAGAGTAAAGTCAATAAGACGAGGGTTGACATACCATGCACACAGGTTCTCACACCAATTATATACTCAGACAGGAAGATGTTCTCATACGGCTTTATTTTCTAAGGAAAGTAGACTAATTAATCCGGTAAGAGAAGGCAAACTCTTTGAAGTTAAGGGGCACACCCTTAATATTTTCAGTCGAACGTTTTTCATTTCAACCATTTTCTGTTGAAAATTATGTCAATTACTAATAATTGTTCTTATGTATAGAAGAAAAATTTATCAAGAAGGTTACTTCTAAGCCATGTAATATCATCTTATTACGAGCCTGAACGGTTTTAATTTTGTCCACTTATTTCGGGCAAATCGCACACTCTACGCCGGTCTGACGATGTAGCGGTGGATGTGTCCGCCTGGGATGAGGCGGGTTGTGGTAGGTCATCGCCCACCGCACCGAGGCTGGTCACTCATATATATATATGTATATATATATGCATATGTAATTACACTCACTCACAAATACACACATCAGATCTGGCAACACTCGTTTCTTTGCGTGCTCGGCGACTTGCAGTGAATGCACAAATAAAATACGAACACATGTTTTTAGAGCAATAACGCGATTATCCACCTCCCCCCCCCCTCTTCACAACGCAGGGTCCAGTTGTGCTGCCAATTCTGTGTTGAAATTCATACCTCAACACAATGGTGTTACAAATAAAAAAAAGTCCACGTTTTGGCTTTATTATCCTACCGCAAGTATATAGTTTAAAATCGTAAATGCTGTTATTAATCAGAAAATGATGGTTCAACTTTATTTCTTATCATTCAATTCGACAATATATTGGCTAAAACACCTTGTTTAAGCAAAATCGATACTCCTGAAGAAATAAATATTTTTACTTGTAACACTACTCGAATTTTGACGCAATTCGAAAGTGCAAATAATTATGTAAAAAAATTTTTTCGGCAGTAGTAAATAGTTAAACTCTTTCCATCAACAAATACTATCTCATTTATTTTAAACGAGGGAATTAGTGATACATGATAAGTAGTCGTTTATCGATGGCGACTGGCCAGACAAAACTCCTCTAATGTCCACAGACATACCGGCGTATGTCTGCATTTAATATGTACAAATGCGGGTTATCCACAAATAGCAACAGCATGGATGGGGAAACGATTTAGGAGGCCAATGGGGAAAAAGCAGATAGAGAGCATTGCTCCACCCCCCTCATCTGTTCAGCCGCCCATGCATCCACAGATTCGGAATTGCCTCAGAAGGAAAACGGACTGTTTTTGTATTGAACACAATATTTTTCCTTCTGCCAACCAATAACAAAATATCTTACAATTAAAAAACTGACCATTTTTTCACTTCGTCCATGCAAGGTATTGTAAGAACATTATCAGTAGGTATAAATTAAAATATCTTCAATTACAATCCAAATAACTGCTGACACAACTGCTATACCTCCAGACTAGGACAGTTAGACACTCGAACAGTTGGTCACTCGAAAAGTTCACCACTCGAACAGTTCGCCACTCGAACAGTTCGCCACTCGAACAGTTCGTCACTCGAACAGTTCTTCACTCGAACAGTCGGACACTCGAACAATTGGTCACTCGAACAGTTTGGATACTCGAACAGTTGAACACTCGAGCCACTATTCTATTATTAGTCGGCTGAGAGGGGAAAGGAGAGATCACAATGTGCAGTGATGTTAGAGTGGGGATAGCTGCCACCCCTGCATACTCAAACAGTTGGACACTTGAACAGTTCGATGCTCGAATAGTTGGTCATCAGGTTAGGAAGAGAGGAAACGCCTTAATATATGTGCTCTTCTATGATTCGTCGGGTCAAATGGGAAAGGAGGGACAACATTTTACAGCAGTACTTAAGTGGGGATGACTACCACCCCTCTAGACTCGAACAGTTGGTCATAAAAGCTCTGACAGTTGGACTCTCTAAAAGTTGGTTGTCCCCCGTGGAGAAATGTATACACTGTGTTTATTAGTCACATAAAAAGTGGTGGCAAGATATAAATTGGCTGAAAGGAAAAATTTAGCAGGGCCTTAAGAAGTGCTCACTTTACCGTGAACAGCCTATACATGCGCGGGTTCCAGCGTTGGTCGCGAGTCATTTGAATGGATTGGAGTGCCGTGGAGAGATTCGCATAGGTCGTAGGCGCGCGACAATAAACTATTACATACGCAGCTTCACGCGCCTACTTCCTATGCAACTTGCCCTACATGCATGATCGCGCCGCCTTCTTCTCCAGGCATTGTACACCACAACTTTGAACACAATTAAATAGTATAAAAATTGTTTTCCTAATGTAGGGATTTTGTATTACAATTGGTCCAAAGAAACTATGTCTGGAGTTTTGGCACTGAATTTCCAATGATTCTGTATATAACGTAATAGCATTACCATGGCATATAATCAGTAATATACGTGATTAAACGCAATACATGACAACTCTTTTGTGAAAAATGTCTTCATAAGTGACTAATATCAAGCAAATACGTAATAAATAGAATTTTTGCAAGTGCAAAAGTTGCAAAATTTTCGGCAACTCTTACCTCTGGTCCAAATTTGTTTCCGTTTAGTCGAAGGGACTCCAATGGTAATTCATTTCCCATATCGGCCAGCTTCTTGACACCGTCGGACGTTATGTCATTGCACATAATGTTCAAACTCTTTAGGTGCCGATTATTCTGCAATTAAATATCAGAGAACAATATTTACTCTGAGGAATGTTGGAGTGGTAACATACTGTGCCTCACAATTGAGAGGATCCGCCTTACATTACTGGTCATGCCATACTGATTTCAGCTTTCCAAGGTTTCCCGAAAACACCCCAAGTGAAGGTGGTTCTTTAAGGGGAAACTTCCCCCACCATATTGGATTCTTAAGTTTCTTCTAGCTTGTTATTGTTTTTAAAAAAAGAAAATTCCGAAAGTACCCCTATGCCCTACTGGCTATTGACATTACGTTGCAGTACAGACAAGACAAGGTAACTACGAACTCATGATTACGTTACAATATTAATTCTACCAAAATTTGGTAAAAAAAAAATGTCTTGACATGTAGGCCTGAACACTTCACCTCACTGAAAGTTTATATTCTGAAATTATTTATGCATAGCGTTTACCTACTTGGAATAAAGGAATAATTTAATCCATCCTTATTTTTTTAAGAATATCCCTATTACATTTCGTAACCTAATGGAAAGAGACAAGCTCGGTTCGGCTTTTACCAGCAACACAATTTCGCCTTGGAAAGCATCAGCCAAATAGTTTTTGTAACATTTTAAGAAATCTTTTCTTTTAGTGCAAGTTTGTCTTTCGAGAAAATCCGGTACTACAATAGCAGTAAAANTACAGACAAGACAAGGTAACTACGAACTCATGATTACGTTACAATATTAATTCTACCAAAATTTGGTAAAAAAAAATGTTTTGACATGTAGGCCTGAACACTTCACCTCACTGAAAGTTTATATTCTGAAATTATTTATGCATAGCGTTTACCTACTTGGAATAAAGGAATAATTTAATCCATCCTTAATTTTTTAAGAATATCCCTATTACATTTCGTAACCTAATGGAAAGAGACAAGCTCGGTTCGACTTTTACCAGCAACACAATTTCGCCTTGGAAAGCATCAGCCAAATAGTTTTTGTAACATTTTAAGAAATCTTTTCTTTTAGTGCAAGTTTGTCTTTCGAGAAAATCCGGTACTACAATAGCAGTAAAAAAAAACACTATAAAATGTATGTAACACTCACTTGCTTATGGTTCGTGCTATAAACACAATGCATCAGCATGAGATGGCCACCAGATCACATAACGGCGTATGGAGGACACGTTTTTATTTCCTTACTCCACGTTTTATATCGGACAATTACAGATAGCCATTTCCAACTTCAGGAGAAAGAGCAAAACACACTCGTAACGGGAGAAGTGTCTATTATATAAAACCAAGTAGTTTATATACTTCCTTGTATAAAACACACCACACGTGCATAAATCTTTGTTTAAATAAAAGTAAATCGGAAAGTTACTAATAAGTCTATTCCTGTTTGTACGTTTACAATCACTTATGAGCTCATGCAAATATTTTCTCGCAAAACGATTTTTTTTACAAATGTTAATAAATAAAAATAAGCATGTCTGCATGCCATCAGGTTAGCCAACATAGTGCTCGTAAATATCCGTGATCCATGAAATACCTGTTAATATTGCTCGCCTAGGAATTTTCTTACTGCGGTTATAGACAGCATTTTCTCAGACTGGCATGGTATAAGCTGTTCACAGTTATTTGAGTACTTTTGAAATCAACAACTGAAAAATGTTAGTGCTCCTACCTGCATATAATTTAAAGGGGAACATTGGCTAACATGCGCCCAGAAAAGTTGTTAACGACGGTAGGAAAGTAGTAACATGTCTTAACGTTGAATTAAAAGTGTTAGGTACACATTTGTGGCTACAGAACGGCCTTCAGGCAGCCAGCGCTGATTGGCACTCGTCTCTTGTAGTCAGAGTGAAGAGATTTGGCCGGCTCTTAACATCGATGTCCAGAGAGTCGATGAGGGTGACGAGGTGAGTATGGAGCAGCGCCGGAATGCAAGGGTGGGGGGAACGGGAGATCTTCGAGAAAGCCCGCCTGCCAGCTGCTTCATCAGGCACTATTCTCACGTGCGAAGATCCGAGAACTACCCCGCTGGGAATCGAGCCCGGCTCTCCTTGGTGGGAGGCGAGCGCCCTAGCCGCTACACCATCGCGGCCCCCTCTTGTAATTGTAACTATAGGTATTGGTAGGTATATGCTGTTCACGATAAACTGAGCACTTTTAAAAGCCCTGCTTAACATTTACTTGTATGCACACTGTGTATTATTCAACCAGAAGTAAAATCAGCGTTGCCATGAACCTGGTTACATTATTCCAAGCCTCTGTCAAGTGAAACTGAAATTATTAGAAAAGTAAACATTTTACAAATTTGCTAATTCTGTACCTATATGCATTATAAAATACAAAGCGGAAGAAACTATTCCAGTATCCCCAAATATTTACCTAAAAATTTATTATTTAATTCAAAGTAAAGACGTGGGACTACTTTTCCTCCAGCGTTGCCAAGTCGACTGCGCGCATGCCAGACAGTAAAATACACGCATGTAGGGACGGCGACATTTTTTCAAAGGTTGATTCCAGAAGTGCTCACTATGACGTGAACTGCCTGTAAGAGGAGGCGACCTTGAGGAAGTGTGCGATGGCGGCGAGGCCGGTGTCGGAGACGTTGTTGTACGCGAGGTCGAGCCCCTGGTAGTCGTCGTGGCGGCTCAGGAAGTCCAACAGCACAGGCAGGTCGTCATCCACGACCCTGCAGCTGCAACACAACCGCCGCGCCGTCGTCAGCCTCGTTAAGGCTGCTGGCCACCAACACTTTACTCTTGTACAAAACACCCTTCAACTTGCACGCATCACGCATAAGTATTCTTTCCTCTTGTGCCGGACGACGCCACTCGTCGACGGGTTTCCTCCGGGATCTCCCGTTTTCCCACCCTTGCATTCCGCTGCTCCATACTCAGCTCATTTCACCCTCGTCGGCTCTCAAGACCTCGATGTTAAGAACCGCCCAAATCTCTCTACTCCACTGCTCTTTCCTCGCATTAAAAAATGGCATCTCAAAAAAACAATTTTAGTGTTTTTGGGGCGTAAGAACCAAAAATAATAAATAACTAAATAATATACAGTAAATTTAACAAGGGTGACTGAAAGGCCATGCCTTAATTCCTTTTAAGGTATGCTTAGCAAAATTAATTTGACACAAATATCATAGACAGCTACAAATAAAAAAATTCAATAATTTCCTTATTTCAAGTCATTTATAAAAAAAATTGCGGAAACATTTCATAGCGTGATTATAAAGAATCCTTGTTTGAGCCAGACAAGCGTGGCAGCCCAGTCAATAGGGAACTTTCGCCAATCGCCAACAAGAAATTTTTGAAAAACTGGATCCCACTTAGCCTTAGGGCCATTCGGGATGTTGAATTCTACTTTAAAAGTTCAAATTGATTATCATCTAAATAGGGTTTACCATATGTATCAAAGTCATGCCGACACAACCGTGTTGTTTTTTGTTTTATTGTTTGTGTAGTGTATGGTGTTGTTTATAGCGTTAGTTTTAGTGTGTTGTGTTTTCAGCTCCAGTATGTGGACGCGCGCAATCGCAAAGCCCCGCCTAGCGCCACCATCCCAGCCATCCGGATCCTCCATGAACTAGCTTTTCAGCCAGCTCTAGGATTCACCCTCGGGCTGAGACGGCGCCGCCAGACAAGACTGGTCGGCCGCCCGCCCACACCCTGAAGCTTATGTTGTAATGTTGTATTTTGTTTTCTGAAGGACGATGGTGCACGCAATCGCAAAGCCCCGCCCGACAGCACCGCCCCAAGCATCCAGATCACTCTTGACTAGCTTTTCAGCCGGTCGACAAGTTCTCCTTCAACCGAGACGGAGCCGCCGGATGAAACTGGTCGGCCGCACACCATCATCCCAACATTTACTTTAGGTTGTGTAATCTGTTGCTCTAAGAGCGAGGACGCACGCAATCGCAAAACCCCGCCCGACAGCACAGTTCCGTTAAGACTGCACTGCCGGACAAAACTGGTCGGCCGCGCGCCCCCCTCAGCAACTTGTGTACACCAATTGTGTCGGCAATGACCTTATGGGAAATTCCTGATTCTAAATCAAAATTTGAAGTTATAATTTAAGACCACTGCCAGGGAACTACTACTGGTACAAATAGGAAAGCGGATAGAGAGGTTAACATTATAGAGGAAATCTACATGGGCTTGAGAATCTATGAGGTCCCGCACCCTGATGTTCTGAGTGCGGGAAGGCGGCAGTTAGTCTGGGTACCGGTAATTTTTCTAGTTATTATCCTTTAGGATCTCAATCCTCCTTCTAGTGTTAGAAAGAGGTGAGCAAAGTCGAGATGTTCTATTCTACTGTCTACACAGAGCCATGCTCGCAGGTGCCCCCACGACTAGCAAGCTCGCCAGAGACCAGCTTTTCAGCCAGCTCTGTGGACTAGCCTTTCGGCCGACCCTAAGGAGCCCACCAGCCGACGAGACACCAGCAAGACTCATCTACCGCCACCGACCCGCCCAGGACAGCCAACCAGCAGGCCGGCTTTTCAGCCAGTCAGCAAGGAAGAACCATCACCGGGCGGGCCAGCGACACCAGATGCGACCCAGTGCGCTAAACCGAGTTCTTCCCTGAGTCTGCTTTCCGTTCCAGAACGACAGCCATCCAGGACAATTCTCCCTTCAGAGCTGCCGCTCCTTCCCTTCCGGCAAACCCAGGGAATGGAGTATTTCTCCAAACCGGCACCCAGTCCGCGAGTAACCACGTGGAGGTCGCCGCCCGGCTCCCCAGCCCCTCATTTTTATCTTTTTCTTTTTTCTCTTTTTTCTTTTTTTCTTTTCAAGCACAGGACAATACACTACAATACATCGAAAAATACATGACCAAAATAACTCAAAAGAAAATAACAAAAATAACTCAAAAATAACAAAACTTGATTACATCTTATAATTTAAACAATACCAGATGACAAATAAAAACACTTAGAATTTTGATTACATTTGATTATATAATTTAAACTTATATACTATACCCAAATTTCACACATATATACCTATACACCTATTTAAAAAAAAAAAAAAAACCCTGAAATGAAATAAATAACATAAACAAACACATACATATATAGATAAATATAACTATAAAATAGAATAAATGAAATGAAATATAAAATAAAATATATATGACAAATTAACATAACCCAAAACCCAACACACAACACACACACACTCACACCACACTCACACACCAATCCCCAGGATAACAATACTATAACTAATTATACTACTAATAATGATACTACTAATAAATCCTATACTATAGATCTTCGTTTAAAGTGTTGACAATTTTATATACTTTATCAATAAATTTATTTACTAAGTCTGCAATTTCACTATTATAAATTTCTGAATGATGTAGAGGCCAGGTTTCTTCTTTTTGGTATAATTTGATTTCTAATATGCTACGTTCCTGTTCAAACATTTCACAGTTATATAAAATATGGTGAGTGTCCTGAGGGGCGCGGCCACATTGGCATGTTTCCTGTTCTATTTTATTGATCTGTTTGAGGTACGCTCTTACCTGACAGTGTCCAGTTAAAAATTTTAAAGTGTTTGTAGATAAGTTACTTTTAGAGAAATACCAGTCATTAATGTTATTTATATATTATTTTAAATTTAGTCCACTATTGTCACTTTCAAATTCCTGATGCCATTGATTTACACTGTCTTTATATAAGTCTTTCTTGAGTTCTTTAATACTAATCGGAGTTTCACTGTTATTTATATTAATCCAAATTATACTGTCCAAAGTCATTTTATTATATCTATTTCCCCTGTAATTAATTTCGTCGCACTCGTTTTTTATATTGTAAATTAGGTTCCTGTCTTGTATGCTATAATCTATGGGGATAATTTTACTTGATGTTATAGCTGCCAGGTAAGAGGTAGTTGGTGTAAAATTCATGAGTTTAATTAAAATGTATCTTTGAGAGGCCCTGAGTGATCGTTTAATATGGGTGTGGTTGATCCGGTCACGGTAGCATGAGGAAGCATACTGAATTAAATTTAAGAAGAGAGATTTGTAAATTATTAACTTATTCTTATAATTGTACTTTTGAACGTTCCAAATAATCTGTTTAAGTCTTAGAAAAATTAATTTTACTTTATTTGTAATGTACTTAATATGAGGGAAGAAACTTAACTTATTGTCTAGAATTACACCTAAATATACAATTTCCTTTTTAAATTTGATAGGTTTAGAATTATATTTGACTGTCGGAGTTCTGCGGTCTAAGTTTCCTTTAAGCATAATGGCAAAGGTTTTTTCTACTGATAATTTAAGATTTTTCTCCTCCATCCACAGGTGTACTATTGCCATAATTTCCTTTGATTTCCTTTCTAATTCTATTCTATTGTTGCCTTCAATTATTAATAAACAGTCGTCTGCGAATGCAATGGTTTGTGTATTGTTTTCTATGGTTAATTTTATTAAATCATTTATTACTAAGTTCCAGAGTGTCGGGCCTAGAACAGATCCTTGTGGGCACCCTCTATTAATATTTCTTTTAATGATTAGTTCTTCTTCTGAAATTATAATTTCTCTGTTATTTAAGTAGTCCCACAGGATTTCCTTTAGTTTTATATCTAAGTTTAATTTGTTAATTTGTTTCTTTATGTCGTGCCAAGTCACTGTCGAAAAAGCATTGCTAATATCCATGGATATTCCTAATATGTATTTAGTGTTATTATTTTTAATTATTTGCAAAAGAGTGTTTATGGCTATNTATTATTTTTAATTATTTGCAAAAGAGTATTTATGGCTATTTCTGTTGATTTTCCTCTTCTAAAACCGAATTGATGTCTATGTAAGTTATCTTCTATTATTTCTTGGATTTTGTTAAATATTATTCTTTCTAAAAATTTTCCAAAAATCGGGAGCAGGCAGAGTGGTCTGTAAGAGCTAATNATTCTTTCTAAAATTTTTCCAAAAATCGGGAGCAAGCAGATTGGTCTGTAAGAGCTAATATTTGTTTTGGATTTATTGTTCCCTTTATATAAAAAAATGACTTTGCCTATCTTCCAACACTCTGGAAACTTGCCTTCGTTAAAACATCTGTTTATTATTTTAGTGAAAATTTCTTTAATCTCATCCCATATTTTTATTACTACCTCTATTGTTATGGTGTCAATTCCGGGTGCTTTTTTAGTACTACATCTTTTTATAGCTATTTCAATGTCATCTTCATCTATTAGTTATGTTGTGTTATGTTCTGTTGTTATGTATTCATCTTCATTATTATTAATTATATTTATATTTTCTTCTTTAAATGGTTCAAGGTTTGGTAAAAGGTTATTCATTAGTTGAGTGTAGGTGTCTTTAATTGTTTTGGTATATTGTTCATTGATTATTAGACTGCTAATGGGTTCCTTTTTCTTTAGTTTTTTCCTGGCTAATTTGTCAACTACACTCCATGGGGATTTTGAAGCTTCTTCTCGAATAAATTGTGTCCATTTATTGTATATGTTTAATTTAATCTGATTTTTATATTGTCTTCTAATAGTTTTGTATTCTTCCTTATATATTGTTTTAACATTGCATTCGCAGCATCCTCTAAATTTCCTGTATAGTTTATTTACTTTTTTCCTCATTAAGGTTAGTTCGTGATTCCACCACCAGTTTCTCTTATGTTTATTATTTTTAGTGTTTTTAGTTTGCAGTTTACATGAATTGATTATTAGTTTTTGTAAATTCTCTATAACGTTATTTAGTTGGTCTTCTTGGTTTATTTGGGTGATTCCTTTTTTAATATCTTCCTTAGTTTTATCCCAATCTGTAACATACTGGTGGAGTCGTTTAGGTATTTGAGTTATATTTATTTCGCTTGTTGTCATGTTAAATGTTATTTTATTATGATCGCTGATACTAGTCTCTACGTTCCAATTGATGATTCTGTCTTCTAGGTCTCTTGATACTAATGTTAAGTNTCTTCTAGGTCTCTTGAAACTAATGTTAAATCTATATTTTCTTGCCCATGGATGGAGTCGAACGTGAAAAGGTTGCCTTCTTTATTACAAATGATCCAATTATATTTTTCTATTAAATTAACTATTATTTCCCCTCTATCGTCTATATTTTTAGAATACCACATGTTTGATTTAGCATTAAAATCCCCCCCTATTATTAAATTTTTATTATCAACTGTTTTTATAATTTTGTCCATCTGGTTTATTATATAATCTACTTCCTGGTTTGGGGGCATATAAACTGAAATTACTGTAAATTCTACTTCATTAATTAAAACCTTTGCCACCATGAGTTCCCTAGTTGATAAATGTTGCAAATTTAAAATCTTATATCTAGAGTTCACTATAACAACTGCCCATGTGTCTATTTTATCGTTACTTACCAATTGCCAGTCTTTATTTAAATTAATGTATTTATTGCAAAAAATATATGGTTCTTGTAAAATAGCTATGTCAAATTGTTCCTCGTTTAATTGATTTGTGAAGTCTGTCGTTACTGTTTTCGATCTCTGCAAATTTTGTTGAACTATTTTAATGTTACTTTTACTGTGCTGGCTCATAAACATTTCATAGCGTGATTATAAAGAATCCTTGTTTGAGCCAGACAAGCGTGGCAGCCCAGTCAATAGGGAACTTTCGCCAATCGCCAACAGTAGCCAATCGGACAAAAAGCCCGTTTCCAGAGCCTTGCGCAGCCAATCAGAGAACAAGTACACACGTATCAAAGGAATCGACACGCCGTTTACTCTCTGTGTACTTACCTATAGTCAATTCACGATTACTTCCAACTTTTCTCAAGCCCTGCTAAAGATCTACTTGTAGGATATTCCTCCGCTTCATAAAAACAATGTTTGGGTCACGGTAAAATGAGCACTTTTGAAAACCCTGTTTAAGATTTACTTGTCTGCACATTGCGTATTCTTCCGCGGTATGCAAAATTAATACTTTATTCATGTGTCGGTCAAGTGAAACTATGGACATTATTGGGAAAGAAAATATTTAACAAATTTGCTCACTCTTACACTTTTTTTTTGTATTTAAAAATAGAAAACAAAATAATTCACTTTAGTATTCAACAATGTTTATCTTAACACTTTTAATTCAACGTTATGATATATAACTACTTTACATCCATCACTTCCAAATTTACAGTTCACACGCCACTCAGTGTGTCTTTTTTAATTTATGCATGTATAGGGACAGAGACATTTTTGAAATGTTGATTTCAAAAGTGCTCATTTTACCGTGAACAACATATAAAGAATTACACCAGAGGGTGCCGCATTCGTGCGGGTTGGACACCAAANACGTTATGATATATAACTACTTTACATCCATCACTTCCAAATTTACAGTTCACACGCCACTCAGTGTGTCTTTTTAAATTTATGCATGTATAGGAACAGAGACATTTTTGAAATGTTGATTTCAATAGTGCTCATTTTACCGTGAACAACATATAAAGAATTACACCAGAGGGTGCCGCATTCGTGCGGGTTGGACACCAAANAGTGCTCATTTTACCGTGAACAACATATAAAGAATTACACCAGAGGGTGCCGCATTCGTGCGGGTTGGACACCAAAAAATCAATCATTTCATATTTTTACCAAACATTGTTCATCTTGTACGCATAGTATGTAATAACATTTCCCTCGAATAAAAAAAAATTAACACAATTATAAAATGATTAATTTTTTTGTGGTCTAACACCGTTAGTCCGGGGGAACACACGGGCGTTGCTTTTGCGTTGAACGCGCGTAGAGGGCGCGTTGGGGGAAACTCGCGTCAAACGCAACGCTGTTTTGTAGAAGAACACACGGGCCTTAAAGCCGTATCGCGTTAGGGTCGCCTGTCATGGCTTTGAGCGAGTAACGTTTGTAGCCTGCATCTACATTTTGAGGCTTGCAATATTTCTGTCAAATAAATAGCGCTGTTTAGAACCACATGTGTAAAAATGTAGTCAGTTTAAAAACATTATGTGAATATAAAGATGTAATACTTCAATGAGGATACATCCAGCTGAAATGTATTTAAAATGCGTGTACATTTAAAATAAAAACAATGTATTCAAAAAAAGTGTGTGCTGTACGTCCTTCAGCCGTTTCGACTGCAAATAACAGTAAATAATTGCCAGCAATGCACAATCGCACACGGATTTCAGTTATATCGCTAAACATTTATTTAGTGTTTTTATTTTCCGTTTAAATACACTATTCTTGACAACAAACAATAATTTATACGTTCCATTCATGTTCAGTTACTTACTAAAACATAATGTCATGTGCTGGTTTCCCACAAAGGCGATCCACTTTCGATTACCGGCCGGGAATTTTAAGTTTATTATTAATTATAATTAGGCGAACGGACAGATAAACCAACTGGACCGAGAGGCTTCGGCGGCTCTTAATATCTAAGGTCTTGAGAGACGACGAGGATGAAATGAAATGGATATGGAGCAGCACAGGACTGCAAGTGCAGGGGAAATTGGAGATACCCGACAAGACCCGCCGGCCAACAATATCGCTCGGCACGATTCCAACTTGTGAAAATTCGGGAATAACCTGACCGGGAATCAAACCCTTATCACCATGGAGGGGAGGGGAGAGAAGTGACCTGATCGTAGCGTCAACCGCGGCTCAATAAACTAATCGTGCAGATACTTACATAACAATATGTTATCTAAATATGCCTGTAGGCATATGTATATAAAAATATAGAAATTTAAATAATTTTNTACTTACATAACAATATGTTATCTAAATATGCCTGTAGGCATATGTATATAAAAATATAGAAATTTAAATAATTTTATATTTACACTCATATATATAATTATGTATAAAATTAAATCAAATTTTTTTAATTTCCATATTTATAAACTTATAAATAATTATGTATAAAAAATTAATTCTTATTTACGGACATNTCAAATTTTTTTAATTTCCATATTTATAAACTTATAAATAATTATGTATAAAAAATTAATTCTTATTTACGGACATATTTATATACCTATACATATTTATGTAGAAAATAAATAAACATAATTTTATATTTCTATATGTATGTATACATTGTCTGCTGTGTATTTTCTTCTGGGGAGAACGAGTATGTGAGTTTACTCAGAGTGCTCCCATATTTTTTTACATATACATTTTATGGTGAAAGGCCTTTTGTGGGCACAGCTAGACTCTTTACTGTAAGAAGAACAGCATTTATATAGAAAAAAAAATGACAGTTGCCGTTCTGACACCGTGAGGTGAACATCGATTTGAAAGCGCTCTCTTGTCATACAAGGTGAGTTGTGAATACGAAGGCCTGCTTTTGACCTCGACGTCATCGCTAATTGGTTGTCGCCAGTGCCGATTCTGCGAACGAGTTTTCACCTACGGCCAAAATGCTCGTCGGCATGAGAGAACGGCCTGTACGAAGAGCCATTTTCGCGCGATGAAGCATTACGACATTGGTCCCATGCAGCTTGCGCAAGGCGATACATTGGAAGAACATACCGAGATCTGCAGGGATTCGTCTACTGGGAGTCAGCAAGTGTTGCCGGCAATACCTCTTGCAGCAGCGATTTGTTCCGATTCGACAGGCGATTGTGACGAGACAGTTAATGCTAAAGACGGAATGAGTGCAGTAGAATCTGTTTGTGTGGAATGTCCACTTGCAAGAAATTCGCGTGAAGTCGACGAACTTCAAAATAAAGGGTCGCCGGCTATAAATACTGATGAGCATACAACTCCTGCTACAAAGAAAAGCAAATTCAAAACAGAATACAAAACAGGAGGTGAAGATGACCATGAAGAGAGCATTGATGAAAATGAACATGAAGACAGTGATAGTGCTNAGGAGGTGAAGATGACCATGAAGAGAGCATTGATGAAAATGAACATGAAGACAGTGATAGTGCTGAAGACGATGAGGGGCTATGTTCTCTACGCACTGACACACCCTTCCAACACGTTTGCTGCAACAAGCGACACGAAGAAGGCAGAAGACGCCGAGAATACGGGCTACCTATTTCCCGAAGACCCGAATGAACTTGTTGATTGACTCAGATATTTGATTGGCCTTCAAAAACGTGGGTATCTCACGCACATTAATGAGATATATTCAATCATTAGTAAACAGAAGGATCGGGCATATATCTAATTACGTGATGAACTGCTTTCTTCTGAAATTGTAATTACAAAATAATAATAAATTATTATTAAAAAGTAATTGGTTTTTCTTTATTTTTGTGTCTCGTATTCTTTTTTCCCTCACAACTTTAAAGTGGTGCTATGAGCACTCGACTATTAACAGAAAGATCTGCATATATCATAGAATGATGATAAAGACTTTGGTATAAAATTGCATGGATAGTT
The DNA here is from genome assembly GCA_002778355.1 of Clitarchus hookeri. Taxonomy (NCBI): domain Eukaryota; kingdom Metazoa; phylum Arthropoda; class Insecta; order Phasmatodea; family Phasmatidae; genus Clitarchus; species Clitarchus hookeri. Next base: position 188,184 of record NQII01000737.1, read on the forward strand.
GACTTTATACAAATTTGGAGACAGTTGGTGAACGAATGTAATTTCTATACATATGGATGGCGGACAAACCGAAGGATTGATCGAAGGATTGGGATTGATCGAAAGATTGTCATGGATTGCTGTGGATTTCGGAGTAGGATTGACATGGATTGGAATTGATTGAAGGTTGGTATTGATTAAAGGATTGGGATTGATTGAAGGATTGGCATGGGTTGCTGTGGATTATGGAGGAGTATTGCGAAGGATTGTCGTGAATTTCTTGNGGGATTGATTGAAGGATTGGCATGGGTTGCTGTGGATTATGGAGGAGTATTGCGAAGGATTGTCGTGAATTTCTTTTGATTGCGGAGGAGGATTGCGAAAGATTGGCGTGGATTGCGGAGGAGGATTGCTAAGGATTGGGACTGATCGAAGGATTGACATGGATTGCTGTGAATTGCGGAGGAGGATTATGGAGGAGGATGACTAAGGATTGGGATTTATCGAAGGATTGATACGGATTGTTGTGGAGTGAGGAGGAGGATTGCTAAGGATTTGGATTGATCGAAGGATTGGGATAGATCCAAGGATTAGGATTGATCGAAGGATTGGCATGGGTTGCTGTGGATTGTGGAGGAGGATTGCGAAGGATTGGCNGGGATTGATTGAAGGATTGGCATGGGTTGCTGTGGATTATGGAGGAGTATTGCGAAGGATTGTCGTGAATTTCTTGTGATTGCGGAGGAGGATTGCGAAAGATTGGCGTGGATTGCGGAGGAGGATTGCTAAGGATTGGGACTGATCGAAGGATTGACATGGATTGCTGTGAATTGCGGAGGAGGATTATGGAGGAGGATTACTAAGGATTGGGATTTATCGAAGGATTGATACGGATTGTTGTGGAGTGAGGAGGAGGATTGCTAAGGATTTGGATTGATCGAAGGATTGGGATAGATCCAAGGATTGGNTGGATTGATCGAAGGATTGGGATAGATCCAAGGATTAGGATTGATCGAAGGATTGGCATGGGTTGCTGTGGATTGTGGAGGAGGATTGCGAAGGATTGGCGTGGATTGGGGCATGGATTGGTGTGTGAATTAGTGTGGATTGGTGTTGATTGCTGATTGCGGTGCTGTTTGTGTTGCTGATTTAAGGATTGGTGTGGGGATTGGTGTGGATTGCTGATTGCAGTACTGATTGTTGTGCTAATTGCGTTACTGATTGCGGTGATGATTGATGGAAGGATTGCGAGATTAATCGAAAGAGTGATGAAAAACCATTCTTCAATGAATTTTTTTAGATGTATAATTTTTCGAAATTTTAGGAGTTTATAAAAAAAACTTATAATTTATTTTTGGGTAAAAGGTTATCCAAGGTTATGGGCCCGAGGTCAAGGTCACAGATGTGAGTGTGTTCAAGGTGAAGGTCTCCCAGATCTAACATGTTGGTCGGAGTCATCAGTGCCACCTAGGTGTTGAAAATGTGAACAAATGACAAACGAAAAAAAACAATATGGCGGGTGGAGTGCATTCGACAGAATGAGCAATGGTGTTGGGGAAGGGGAGAGAAATGTTAATACAATGTGATTTATTGGAAGGGAGTCAGTCGTTTGCTGGACGTGGTGCTGTGGAAAACCTATGGAAATGTATTTTTTTAAATAAATTTTTAAATAATAATTTTTGAATATTTTTTTTTAATACATGTTTAATAATTTTTTGGATTTTTTGGAATTTTTTGGGTTCGAGGTCATTTAAACCGTAGACACCTAACGTTCATATAAACCCCATTAAACATAACCATTCATCGATCGATTAACAATTTTTAGGGTGTATAGTTTTAACTAAAAACATCCGTTTTCTAATATGTTTATGACACACACTAAATGAGGCAAGGGTTATATTGATAACTTAAACAGTATATTTAAACTATGCTTAAAATATATTTGTTTTTAACAATTTTTAGTAAGGCATTAGTTTTTATGAGATAATAAGTGACAACATACCTAGGAAAAATTTAAAAATATTAAAAACATAACACAGCCTTTTCTTCTTTGGTGAACTAAAACTACAGGGTTCTCTCTACCCAGAAAAAAAATACAAAACCTAATTTTTTGAAGTGCAAATTAAGTAAAATGCAACCTTATGTTCACCACAAATTGCGGTGTTACATTTTCAGCAATTAGTCTTTGTCATGCGCCTCTGTTTATAGGAACAAAGGCCGCTAACTTTTCTTTTCCTCATATTTGGTGTTTCTGTTGGTTGAGGTTTATTGCTTGACGTTGCGTTGCTGGATGTAGGCTGACCTTCGGTTTGACCTTCACCTGTCTTGATAGCTAATATGTCTTGAATTTTATTTTTCATGTGCGTCGGCATTGTCTGAATGCTCAGTCGCATTTTGAGCCAGAGTTATATAAGTTGCGAATGCAACTTCTTCATAAAATCTCAACGACTAATTACCTTGTGTCCTAGAGTAGAAGCATTGTGGCAATACATGATGAAGGCGTTAATACATGATATATGGACGATGCCGTAGAAAACACACATAGGCCACCGATTAGTTTTTCTGTTGCATGTCATCACCGAGCACATTTGGTCAAATGTATCTACTCCACCTTTTGTACTATTATAAAATTCAATCATATGCGGCTTCTTTGATACCGGATTTTCTGTGCTTTCATCATCACAAGAAGATAATACATAAACCATTTTTGATGGTTTAGGCTTGTACGAAAGGAGTGTAAGGGAGCCATCATAACAGAACATAGATGTATTAACGTTTCTGGACCGATTGTTCTTTATTTCTTCGGGGATTTCTCAATGTCAGCTCGCAATGTCCCCACAATTATTAATTTATAAGGCAGCTGAAGCAATTGCTTCGCTAGTGGTACTGACGTAAACCAATTATCCATAGTAACGTTTCTGTTGGTGCCATGTATACTGCGAGTAAGTTCCTTTATAAAGTACTCTCTCAAAGGCACACCCTCCGTATCGCTTCCTTTTCCGAGATATGGTGAACAATCGATCACATATCTTGTGCAACTGTCACACATCATTACCAACTTAACGCCATACTTTGCAGGTTTATTTGGAATGTACATTCGAAATGTCAATAACTGCTCGCTGACTGTCACATTTGTTCCAAGCATATACACTGAAGAGCCAAAAAAAAAAAAAACTGTTACACCTGCCTAATATCGTGTAGGGCCCCCGCGAGCACACAGAAGTGCCGCAAGACGACGTGGCATGGACTCGAATAATGTCTGAAGGTATGCAGGAGGCAATTCACACCATGAATCCTGCAGGGAAGTCCACAAATTCATAGGAGTGAGAGGCGGTGGAGATCTCTTCTGAACAGCACGTTGCAAGGCATCCCAGATATGCTCAATAATGTTCATGTCTGATGGTNGGAGGCAATTCACACCATGAATCCTGCAGGGAAGTCCACAAATTCATAGGAGTGAGAGGCGGTGGAGATCTCTTCTCAACAGCACGTTGCAAGGCATCCCAGATATGCTCAATAATGTTCATGTCTGATGGTTTAGGTGGCCAATGGTAGTGTCTAAAGTCAGAATAGTGTTCCTGGAGCCACTCGGTAGCAACTCTCGACATGTGGAGTGTCGCATTGTCCTGCTGGAATTGTCCACAACCCCACAGTGGGGCAAATGCCCGAAAAGCTGGTCATAATATGATAACACCAATGAAATTGAATGAAACTTTCTATTTATATGTTTTTGAGATTGCTGATTACGATTCCAAATTCATAATTGTAAAAAAAAACAAAATGGCGGAATTTAAATGCGCAAAGTTCAAAAAGTTATTCAATTTCTACGAAACTTTATATTTATAGGTTTTTGAGGTTGCTGATTGTGCACGAAGACAATATCACATCAGAAGGTCTTATTACCCACGTACAGTACATCGTAATATTTTGAGTGTGTATTACAATGTCAATAAGGACGACACTACATAGTGTCGCAAGGTCGCAAGTGTCGAAGAAAGTTATTTTCTTCTGTCTTACATGTACAGATTTGATATTCAGGGTATAACTTCTCTAGCGGGAAGTAGTCTATTGGAATTGTGTTTTTCCCGTAAACGTCATGATACTGGTGTCCCTGCATTTACCGGTTTGGCTGATATGGATCCACGTGATATAATTTGTTGGAAGACAGCGCCGGTTCATGAAGGTGTTTTTAATCAGTATGCTGTAATTAGTATACATTCATCGCCTATTTTGTTTTCCCGTAAAAAGGTCAAGTTTGAACTTAGTGATGAAATATGGATTTATATGAAGTTGGTTGGTTCATTCAGTGATTTGCATACTCTCGGTCATGTAGAACTTGTGTACAATGCATGAATGTCAATAAAGTTTGCTTTGTTGTAATCGGTTCAGTGATTAAGGGTTAAAAACCAATATTGGTTTAGTGTTACGAAAACATGCACTAAATGTACAATAGCACTTTTTGGCAGTTGATTTATACACTATTTTTTCTACAAAGTTTAGGCTACATGTACCAAAAATTTGAACACGAAACTTTTAATGTTTTTACCATTTGAAATAAAACAAAATATGATGACAGTGTATAAATGTCTTATAAATTATATTTAAAATGATTGATTATTATATTGTTAATATAATGTTTGCAATATACATAAATATTGTACTCACCATCATAAACTGAAGCCATTTTGATAATTTAAATCAAATTACACGAAACACTTTAAACACCTTTCGAACTGACCGTTATTTTACAGATTTTGTTCTCGTTGGACCGTACTCACTCGAGGGTCGGCTTTGAAATGACTCAGCTAGTCAAATTTAACCGACAGCCTTTTCAAGTTAGGGAATTAGATACTTGGAATGTCACTGTACCCAACTGTATAATAAAATTTCCCTATATAGTAACTTTTTTTTTACTTTTGGCCAGCTTTTCGGGCTTTTGCCCCACTGTGGCGACCGTCGGAATGCACAATGGACATGAATGGGTGCAGGTTATCGGACAGGATGCTTACATATTTGTCACCTGTCAGAGTCGTATCTAGACGTATCAGGGGTCCCATTTCACGCCAACTGCACACGCCCCATACCATGACAGAGCCTCCACCAACTTAAACAGTTCCCTGTTGACATATAGGGTCCATGGATTCATGAGGATGTCTCCATACCCGTACACGACCATCCGCCCGATACAATTGTAAAAGAGACTCGTCAGATCAGGCAACGTGTTTCCAGTCATCAACAGTCCAATGGCGGTGTTGGCGGGCCCAGGCGAGGCGTAAAGCTTTGTGTCGTGCAGTCAACAATGGTACACGAGTGGCCCTTCGGCTCCGAAAGCCCATATCAATGATAGTCGGTTGAATAGTTCGCACACTGGCACTTGTTGATGCCCCAGCATTGAAATCTGCGCCAATTTGAGAAAGGGTTGCACGTCTGTCACGTTTAATGTTTCTCGTCAGTCGTCGTTTGTTCCGTTCATTCACGATCTTTTTCCGGCAGCAGCGATGTCAAAAATTTGATGTTTTACCGGATTCCCGATATTCACGGTACACTTGCAGTACGCAAAAATCCAAATTGTATCGCTACCTCGGAGATACTATGTCGCATCTCTCGTGTGCCGACTATAACACCACGTTTAAACTCACTTAAATCTTGATAACCTGCCATTGTAGCAGCAGTAACCGATCTAGCAACTTTGCCAGACGCTTGTTGTCTTATATAGGCGCTGCCGACCGCATCGCGTTACTCTTGCATACGCACGCCTATACTAGTTTTTTTGGCTCTCCAGTGTAGTTCTGACGACACTGAGTAATGAGCATATTCCATATGTCTCTTATGGGTGTAAATGGATCATATCTTTGCCGTTGTAAGCGAAATGTTTTATCATCAAAGCGAAGGCATCGCAAAAGGAAGTCGCACCTTTCTTTGCCCATACATGGCACATATCTAGTACCAGAATACTCAGTGTTATAAACAATTCGTCGAGGGAAAGGTGGTTGTCTTTCAGAGCTGCAGTTAACACCAGAATACCCATGAGTGCTCTGATCTCTTCTTTGCATGTGTCATTCTGCGTAGATGTAATTTGCTGATAGCTTTGTTTCTTTATTGCAATCTCCGAATTGGTCCATTTCACAATTTCTTCAAATATCTTATCAGTCACAAATTGTTCAAATAATAAGTAATAATGGATCCACCCTACCCCTTATAGCACGAGATGGTTNGCTGATAGCTTTGTTTCTTTATTGCAATCTCCGAATTGGTCCATTTCACAATTTCTTCGAATATCTTATCAGTCACAAATTGTTCAAATAATAAGTAATAATGGATCCACCCTACCCCTTACAGCACGAGATGGTTATCTGTTCACACGTACAATATTTATTGCAGCCGCTCTGCCTGAAGTACGCCCTTTGCTCGTGGCCCAAACATGACGGTTCCGACTGCGGATATTACTTTGAGATATGGTCAAGATACTTGAAATACTACCTGAACTCTCTTCCATTGTAACAGGAGGTGATTGTGGCTCAATCACATGGTCCTGTAAATAAGATGAGGAAGATCCTTGAGTATTTAGCTGGCTGTCCTCTTGGTTGGAGGGGTCGTCTTGAATGTCAGTTTCCACATCATCAATCTCCACACTGTCTTCATTTTCACTATCAGATGAAGCCACCAATGGACTGATGTCTCCCTCTTTCAATAATAAACGCGTAATATTGCCATCACACAGAGAACATTTAGAAGCCATGACAAAAATCCGCAAAAAAGTATTACAACCAGTTACCAAAAAGTATACACCAATCCTAACAATTCATCAAAACGATGAATATATTCTCGATATCTCGAAAAATGGTGTACTTACCCGCCGGACACGGCTGCCTCTCGAAAGAGCGTGGCGAGCACTGAGTTGACAAGCGACGACACGATCATTGGCGCGCGCGTTAGAAAGAGACAGTCTATTTAGTATCGCGTATTCATCGATTCGACGAAGGTTGGGTGTCTAGGGCACAAAGTCAAGGTCATGGGCCAAGACCAAGGTCACGTGACAACATGGCGGCCGGCCGGTGCCTGGCTCCTATCCGAGATCCCCTTGCCACAGACTTCCCCAAATCATTTCACTCACGTCCTTCAATGGTTTTTACAAGAGCAAACAGCAAAAATACAGCTGCACAGTATGTGGCATTGCGTGTTCACAAGCAAACTTGCTTAAATGGAAAAAATGTTTCGAATTTAAGTGCGAATTTAATAAAGAGCTATCATGAAAGAAACTATAGAACTTTTCTCCTTTCTCTTAAGCAAACTGCGCTGGAAAGCTCTACAAATTATGTTTTGAACAACGTTCACTATTTTTATTAATATGTTATATTTAAATTAATTAATCGCGTAGCCGACATTTTGCTAAATCCATTTTTACGACAGAATATTAAACAATATGTGGCCATATTTCGTTAAATTTCCATTTTCTAAGAACAAAGTTTATCCTTCACGTAGGTTCTAACACAATAGAAATATGAATATTATACACAATTATATTTATTTTATGAAAATTGCAATCATCCCATTTACTTACATACAAAACCAAAATATCTGGTACACATGCGACAATAGTGCATCCTGGAGGAGGAAATTTCTATTTGTCAATCTAAAAGCATTGAGCTTCCTAACCTGAGTACAATAAACCTTACTCTATCTAGAACATCGACAATATAGCTCTAGAATGTGACAGTGAAAATGTTTTCCAGAGCTTCGTGATAAATAAGTGGTGTGTTCGGTACTGCTGTATAAGGCACTCACTACACCGTGAAGAGTAATTTTTATAACCTACAATAATTGTGATATATCCTGTTCTTTTGTATGTCATATCCTTTAAACCATTTGTATATTTTAAAATTCAACACAAAATGGTTTTATTTGTTTGTTAACGGCTTATTGTAAGTTCAGCACACTATATTACGTTTTGCTCGCTTGTATTTATAACGTGAACGGTATAATGCGCATCCAAATACACGATTCGTTGTGTTACGTGCTGTAAATTGTTTGCACTAATTTTTTGCTTGTGCAATTATTTTTACCTTTAGCTTATATTTGATCAATTACTTTCGGGCGTGTAATGTTTACAATGAGTTTCACGTCGCAGAGAACTCACCAAGATATATTTAGCACTCACTGAACAACAAAAGAAAATTAATTACTAAATAATTACTCACCGATATTTACGATATAAAATATTTCCAAGCAAAACTAGTGTTTTGCTGTTGTTCTTCAAGATAATAGAATGACGAAGAAGAAATTTATCACTTAAATCCATCGTCTTGGGCTATAAACACTTTCAAATTACCCTACACGTTTCAATAGAACCCCAATGAAGTCACGAAGAAATACATAATTTATGAGATCTACTCAGTTGTTATTGCGAAACGTGGTTGTGTAAAGTTCGATGAAGTAGGTCTGGGCGAGGACACAAAGAAATTGTCAATGCTTGCTGTCCATGACATTACAACCATAAATATAGGAATAATCAATACTCATTCTTACATTCGAATAAAAAACAACCGTCCCTTCGCGTCATGGATTAAAATATGAGTTAAAATCCATTCTCGCCTTCCACGAATGTCCTCAATATTGGCTCAAAAACCATTAGATCTGTTAAAATTACGTGTTGAAAAAACAGCGTGCCGTTTGCTTGCGTTTGGTTTTGCTACAAATCCCATACTTTTCTAAAATAAAATTAGTTCCTAATTTGTACACCATAGATATAATTCTACTCGATTAGAAGGAATGTACTAGCATTTCAAAGCTCTTATTTGTGCAAAAATTGTGGTAACTTTAATCGAAACGACGTGGTTGGGGAAGATGCTTTTCTTTGACCCAAACTCGAGACTTTTGGAGCTTTGGTATTAACAGTAAGATGTGGCATATGGTTGAAAACTAAAAATTATACGTACACAGTTTGTAAAAATTTAACTTTCTTATAAATTACATGATTCCTGAAGTAATAATACTGGGGATATATTTTTAGGTTAAAATATTCTAAATCAGCAATGCAAATTCAATGGGTGTAAGTTATTTTTAACGATAGATTTTTAGCACAGTCAGTACTTTCTATCTGAAGTAAGTATCGAGCTTCGTTATAATTTGTACGTGGAAACGATTAGTCCCATCAGTCATAATGTACTATTACTATTCAGGGAGGAGCTCACCACCTGGTAGAAAAATTATTTTTTTACATGAGACAGAAATAAAAATGAGAGCAGGCGTGAGTGCTTAGGGCTGATTGTAATGTTTNGGAAGAGGGGATACCCCGGCACACCCCTCCCTTCGCACACTAGAGTGCATTTGTTTTTTTCTTAAAGTATTTTTCTTATAATTGTAATCCAAAGAGGTTCTTTACATGTGGATAAAATGTATTTTTGAACGGGAATATTTACGAGTTATCGCGGACTACGTTATTTAGGAAAAAGTAAAGTTTATATAGAGCTAGTAGAAATATATTTTCATCTGCAAAATTCAGACACATAATTTCATACGAATTGTAAAAAATTGTGTAACAACAATAATGAGAATGGACACATTTAAATTGAGAATTGTAAAAACAAAACTCAAATAAAAAGAAATGCATAAGAAAAAAGGCTCCGCAAGAGAGAGCAAAACTGGTAACTCGTTCTAGACTCCGTCTATGAAGATATAATAATTACGCTAATTATCGAAGATACACGAATAGTTCCGAGGAGCGAAAATATTATCGCAATCTTCCCTTTTGCGCCTGGGAGGAACACAAAAAAGGTGGACGAATATGCAACCTCCGCAAACACAATATGAATGTACTCCTGGTACTCCACTTCTGTCATTCCNATAATTGTAATCCAAAGAGGTTCTTTACATGTGGATAAAATGTATTTTTGAACGGGAATATTTACGAGTTATCGCGGACTACGTTATTTAGGAAAAAGTAAAGTTTATATAGAGCTAGTAGAAATATATTTTCATCTGCAAAATTCAGACACATAATTTCATACGAATTGTAAAAAATTGTGTAACAACAATAATGAGAATGGACACATTTAAATTGAGAATTGTAAAAACAAAACTCAAATAAAAAGAAATGCATAAGAAAAAAGGCTCCGCAAGAGAGAGCAAAACTGGTAACTCGTTCTAGACTCCGTCTATGAAGATATAATAATTACGCTAATTATCGAAGATACACGAATAGTTCCGAGGAGCGAAAATATTATCGCAATCTTCCCTTTTGCGCCTGGGAGGAACACAAAAAAGGTGGACGAATATGCAACCTCCGCAAACACAATATGAATGTACTCCTGGTACTCCACTTCTGTCATTCCTTCTCGAACGGGCTGCATCGTATGCGAGTTAGACTCAACCTATTGAGCAAAACAAGCGGCTCAGACCTCGCTCTGACATGTTGTGCGCGCTATCTATCATATCTTTGCCAAAGCATTACCAGCCAGAAAAGAATTGCGTTCGTGTGCAAATATAATAAACATCCGAACCGTTACCAATAGTTTAATTCTTCGCGAGCTCTACATAATTTTTAAAGTAACATGTATTTCGTGTGCAGCGATTTTGAATACTAATAATATATATTCGGCAGGAATCGTCCATCTACGTAAATTATACGCCATATTGTTTTCCGAAAACTCATTACCATGTTTCCGAAGAAAGTGAGTGGGACATGCGTGAATAGTCTCTGACAAATTAAAAAAAAAGTTAGCAAATCAGAATCTGGCCAAGTTACATGAGGCAGAGTACTAGGAGTTCATCACACGGTAGGACATGTGTACACACTACCGTACTTTTTAACGTCTCACTCTTCCTTACTCTCACGCGACACTGCCGCGCCACTTAATCGCCATTTTGTATTAGGCGACCATCACATGGAAGGAGGTTTTTGATTAAATTCTCTTCACTACGTCTAAATGCGGCGCAGAAGTGACTGGCCTTTGCAATGCAGCCTGTTTAGCCAGTAAATACCACAAAAATTGAAGAAATCGCAAAAGTTCCATAACATTATAGAATCGTGATTCCACGAAACTCGACGTCAAACAGGACAACACAAACACATAAAGGCGCCGCACCTATGACACCAAGCTCAAAAATTGGAACCGTACACAACGGCGGATACTATGTTACTGCGATGCAGGCCAGAGTATGGTTGCAGTGGCATACAGACACCCATTCTTCTGAGGGGGCGATCGCATGTGCTGGAGAATTTTTTTGGGGTGGGGGAATTACTATCAAAATTAGAGACTTACTAACCTATAAAGGAGAGGTCTGGAGTTTATCCTCCGGGAATATTTTTTATTCAAAAGGTTAACATTTAGTATCAAACTTATTTAATGATAAATAATATGTGTTCCAAATTCCAATGACTTAAACTTATTTTGAGCAAACATGTGTAAATAGGTTTATAAATATGTTCGCCAAACTTAAACACTGTGTTTAGCCGGCACAACTTTTTAATTGTTAAAATTAAAATTACGTATTTACAGAATTCCGTCATTCAAGGCTAGCAAGGCCGGACATAACTCTTTCCAAACCAACATTATCATACTGCAGTAATT
>NQII01000737.1:199788-214757 GCA_002778355.1 Clitarchus hookeri
ATGTGGGGCTTTGGGCACCGGGCCCTTATTTAGGCGAGTTATTTGGTGTTGCCTATTTTAAGTAAAATTACGTTTTCGTGTGTTCGGCGGGAGAGTGAAGCTCCCCTCCAGCCTCCCGGCTATAGTGAATGTTGTGTCGTGATGTATGTCTAGCATGTTGAAATGTTGTTTGCAAGTGTGCTAATTAATTTCGCATGTAGTGTGTCGGTGAGTCCCTAGTCTCCAGAAGTGGCATATACAGGTCTCCCTCGGGGTACATTTCATCGTTTCAGCGTTTGTGACATCGGAGTAAACCCTTATAAATAAATAATAGTTGGAGGGGCCCCTGGTACCAGTCTCTGAACCCAGTAACAGTAGGGCCCCCTTTTCCCAAGTCGTCTTCTTCCCGACCTGCAACAAACTATCAGGTCGGTGCGTTATTATATGTTATTAGTTTAAAATTAAAATAAAAAATATATTATATATATGTAAGTGATCCATTAGGGCTACAAAATGTTTCTCTTGCAGAAAAACGGCCAGTTCATGCATATCTGCCAACATGGTCGTATTTTCTGTCGTGTTGTCTCTTTTCCTGTCTGCTGTTGTGTGGGTGCCTGTTCATTGTATGGGTTTTGCAGTGTGGGAAATTCAGTCTCTCACTGAATGTTTGTGTGTGTGTTTACCTGAGTTTCCTGCCTAGTTTCTCGTGTTGGTTTGGCGGGTTTAGGGGCCAACNTTAGTTTAAAATTAAAATAAAAAATATATTATATATATGTAAGTGATCCATTAGGGCTACAAAATGTTTCTCTTGTAGAAAAACGGCCAGTTCATGCATATCTGCCAACATGGTCGTATTTTCTGTCGTGTTGTCTCTTTTCCTGTCTGCTGTTGTGTGGGTGCCTGTTCATTGTATGGGTTTTGCAGTGTGGGAAATTCAGTCTCTCTCTGAATGTTTGTGTGTGTGTTTACCTGAGTTTCCTGCCTAGTTTCTCGTGTTGGTTTGGCGGGTTTAGGGGCCAACCTTTGTCTGCGTGCCTCAAGGTTTTTTTTTTGTATAACCTCGCACTATTTCCATGCCGCCGAATGTCCAATTTGTTTACAAAGTGTACATTGCCACTTTGAGTTGTCTTGTTCTTTGATAGTACAGTCTGCCTTTGTGTGATCTCCCGCACACAAAATGCAGACTGGCCTACGTGCACAACATCGCCTGCACTGTACCACATCCTCAGGGCGGTGTTTGTACATTTCTATACGCACTGGCATATAGAANGCCTGCACTGTACCACATCCTCAGGGCGGTGTTTGTACATTTCTATACGCACTGGCATATAGAAAAGTGTGGGTATTTTCAATATGTCGTATTCTTTGTGTTTCTGTACTACAGCCTCATAGACTGCAGGTGCATCATCTGGTGTTCTGAATTTCTAGACATGGATTGGAGTAAATGTATTCTGCTTGAGCCGTTTCTCTATTCGCTGTGTGCCCTTGTCGTGTGGTAGTCCTTTAATGACTATCTTAACCGGTTTTTTAAATTTTTTTTTGAGCACGTGTGTAATATTGCACTTGGAATTTGTCTAAATGCCTACGGAGAGTAGAGTAATCCTCTAACCTTACCAGCACCTTTAGGTGTCGTTTGTTGGCGAGTGTGATTTCCACGAAAAAATTTTGTGTGAAGGTCCAATTCAAAGTTCTGATTTTTGAAGTGTCCGGGATGTACATCGGAGGCGCGAGTTTTACTTTATTTGTATTGTTTTCTGAAACAACCGTTTTGGAGCTATCTTGACTACAGTTTGATGTGTTTTCTTCACTCAGTGGTGAGAAAGCATTTGCTGTTGAAATATCTACACTAGGCTGTGTGTGCTGTATATTTCTTATTGGGCTTCTGCCATTGTGTCCTAGGAAAGAGAGTCCGATATATCCCCTTCACTGTGCTGCTTACCTGTTTCTGACTCCATCGAGTGCGTGTGCCTAGTACTCCTAAAGCACTGATAGCTGACCAGGCTACCTGAAGGGTAGCAAGGCTAGGTCAGGAGAGGAAGACTACCTTCCTCAACCACTGCCTGGCTCGTAATGGATATACGTCCAACCATTCTCAACTGACTTAAGACCTAAATTCCACGTCCCCCTGCTCAAATTTAACTGGCAACTGCAAACAAATGGTTTTAAATTAAATGTGTTTCTAAATATATTTATAAACTAAATACATTCAAAAATGTAAATTTTGAGGTTTTCTTATACCTACTATTCACACATGCTTTTGGGAGCCACGGTTTCCGAGCGGTTAGACTGCAAGATTCCCACCAAGGCGAACCGGGTTCATTCCCTGGCCGAGTCACTCATGGATTTTCGCAAGTGCGAATCATGTCAGACAATGCCGCTGGTCAGAGGGTTTTCTTGTGGATTTTCCGTTTCCCTCGCCCCTGCATTCCGGCGCTGCTCCATTTTCCATTTCATTTCACCCTCATCGGCTCTCAAGACCTTGATGTTAATAGCCGCCTAAATCTCTCAACTCGTGCTTTTGGTACGTACGTGCATACTCACAAATTTTTTAATTATAAAAAAATATAAAAAACAGTATAGGACCCTATGTTATATTCATTTTAATGGTACCAAGTATAGTTAGGACATGATTTTATATCTGTACTTCAGAACACAGAATGCTATGAATTTTACAAACTGAGTATGTAACAAGCGTTATGTCCATTTGTGGTTTCTTCACTCTTTTTAAGTCAAACCTTTTGAAAATCATCCCAATCTATGGCATGTTTTGAGGTTTACTAAATGTGTCATCTATCAAAAGTATTTTATACTTCTGTTAACATAAGATAATCTTATTTTAGGTCTAACCGAACTTTAACTTATATTTTATCTATAAATAATATTTGATTTATAATTAATATGAATAAAAACAGAGAGAAAATATGTTTGTTGGTACTGCCAAGTAAGAAATAGTTTTTATGTACAATATTATTAAAGTGACTTTGCAGGAATATTCTGCATTGTCCCTTTGGAGTAATTTTCCTTTTCCAGACTTGGTTAATTAAGCTTTGTTTGCATGAGGTGGCGGAATAGTTTGAATGTAGAACTTTATCACGGCTTCACAACAGTGGGAAGGACCTAACCATGAATGGACCATACAAAACGAGGAATCATGTTCGCGACACTACATTTTTAATACTGTTTTAGATAATTTGATTTCACTCCACTTCTAGATGGTATCTTGATACATACCTGGGTGAGATGGTAAAATGAGGTCTGCGAGATTAGCACCCACATCCCAGCACACTGCACCAGAGCTCAGATTGATTTAAAAACAAATGTGACAGGCACTGCCAGTAACCAACAATTTTACTTATTACATTATAAAAATGGACAGAATGCACAAGTACTCGCAGGGCAGTACTCGTGGATACACACACATATACAAGTAGGAACAAACACATTTTCTACGCTCGTGCACGGTCTCACCATGTTTTGCTGGCTAGGCCAGCTTCATCAGGCGGCAAGTGCCAGCAAAACATTGCGTGACTGCACATCCATGTATAAAATGCGCTCATCCGGCTTTTGTTTGTGTGCGTCTATCCGCCTTGTGAGAACTTGTGCATTTTGTCTAGATTTTTTACAACGCAAGTAGCCCAGCGCCCCATTTCCGCCATATCTCAATGATTCTACTCAGGTACTATGATTACACTTGCCATTGCATTGAGTCCTCTCTCTCTATTCCACTTAGATGTTACTAGGACTCTTCTCTTCACATTGTGCTTTCATGATGCTATGGCCGCTACAATGTTTGGATTGGAGTACAGTGGCAGCAAGAGGACTTTGGTTTGGTCTCCTTTTACTNTGATGCTATGGCCGCTACAATGTTTGGATTGGAGTACAGTGGCAGCAAGAGGACTTTGGTTTGGTCTCCTTTTACCTAAGTGCAGCTTGTTTTTTTGGAGTCCAGTACCAAAAGCTAACACATTAACTTGGCCGAGGAATGTTAAAGGTTAAAAAAATCAACTGAGTGATGCAGCAGTCACTGCACAATGATTGTCATTTATGATATACCAATGTCTGCTAGCATATACAAAATATTGTACACCCCAATGCCAAAAGCCTCATTAGCAACGAAGTCTGGAAAAACATTTTAACAGGTGATTTTCAACTAATTTACCATAATACAATGGTAAGTTCTTTGTTTTACAATACAAGCGAATGTTCACAGAAGATGCATTATCAAACACATCTCCAAAGTACACCAATAAAAATAGTTTCCAATGTGTCTGCCCTTTGTCCTCTTATTGGTATGCAATTGTAGTACACATTGCATTGGTGGCAGTCAACAAATTCAACCAGTACAGCAACTCCAGCAAGCAGCAAAGGAAACAGCACAAACCTACCATTTACATAGCCATATTACCTATCACCTGCCCACATGTATATGAACTGCACTTTCATGTTTAAAATAACCTGCTGGGAAAAAAAATTATTTTTAAAATATAGCCTTTTTTATTCTAAAATTTAAATGTGCACCTAATTTACTCATCTATGAAAAGGCCACTCTCTTCATACTATATTTATTGATTACTTTCAAAACAACATGCAGATTATTTTGGAGCATTCCTACATAGCTAAAAACTGCTTTTTAGAAGTACGTACTGTTAACTCAAATTATTTGGATCAGATAATAAAAATTCATGCAAACTGCAGTAAACAAGAACACTGCATACACTTGATACACATAGTGGTGTCGCCCTTACTGCTCCCCCGCTTCTTGGCCTCGAGCACAGAAGTCAGGTCCAGGGTAGGCGGGCCCCTTAAAGAGTCATAGCTGGCCACTTGCCTTCTGCTATCCACACACTGAACCAGTGCTATGGTCCTTACCATATAAGGAGGCAACTTTTTGACAGTTCGGCGAAAGTAGCACCACTGTTTACATCTGACTACATATCCTTCCGCCATCAGCTGATCGGCCACATAACTGGTCCGGCAAGTAAGCGTGTCTAGTAGGTGCTGCCTCGTCCGGCAATTGATGAACTGCTAGGGTGCGCAGCAGGTGGCAAGAGTTCTTGAAACAAAGTTTGGTGTGCGTTTGTACGGTCGTTCGTAAATGTACTGTAACTAGAAGGGCAGGAACGTGTAGAGGGGAGCAGCGGGAAGCCGAGTGCAACACACATTACAGGTATGGTGTGCTAGTGTGGCGTGTGTGTGTGGTGTCCCACTTCTCCGGAAACAATGTGCTGGTTTTCGGAGAACAATATGGCGTATGCTTCGCAAATGAGCCAATAGGTAGTGCGTACAACAGATTTTTTGACGATAGCGCCTTTTTAAAGTAGACTTTTGTTACTGGCTGGGTACGAAAAGTATTTCAAATATATTTCGTAAAATTATTAGAGAAAATAATTTAAGAATACTATGCAATATTTCTGTATTCTTTTGGAATTAATATCAAGCACGTTAAGGAAAGCGGGGTTGGAGAGGGCGGTATACGACGTGAAAAAGGTTTCGAGATTGGGTTTCATTTCTTTACTGGTTGTATTATTATACATTACATTTTGAACACCTATACATTACTATTTTATCACAAAGTTTAGTTTATAAAACTAAAAACAGCTTTTCAAAACCACGTAAAATAAACTGTATTAATTAATCTAGGAACTCTTTGTTATCGCATATTTTCAGCTTGTCTGATGTGCAATGGCAGTGCACTTAGAATAGCCAACATAAAATTAACTTTTGTTCATTCGTGCATCAGTTGATACAGGATTTTGTAAATGGCACGTTTTTTGTTTTGTATACATCAAATTGCCACTCACTGACTGTCAGAATGTGGCCTTCTTATATGAAATGAACTATACATGTTACTGCTACTGAAATGCTGCTCTATTTACAACAAAAACTGTTCAATCCATTCAGTCACAGTATTCACGATCATGTGCCAGGACTGTAAACAGTGAGGAACCAGTATCCAATACCTTGAAAATCTTCTCTACAGGTAATCTGATTTGCAAAAGTTACCACACCATTAGTTAGAGTATGGCTGATTGCAACGTATTGGAGTACGTAGCACATTGTTCACTCGTTAAAACTTGGGAGCTGTAAGAAGGGGTTGTAACAGTATTGCTTCATTCCAGTGTTTGATCAACCCTTCCAGACATCACACATGTGTTGTATTCATTCACCTTAGATGATTAGCATATTGTTCAATGAGAAGTCTTAAAACTTGACAGTTGCAAAAAGTTCACTTTCAGATTTATCTAAAACTCTTCACAAGTAGTATTCGTGACACGTAGACCTTTTTTAATGCAGGTGGGAGATGAATTTGCAAATGCATAATCTTCGATAACAGTCGCCAATTAAAAAAAAATCATTTTGACAGTGTTTACAAAAGTTACAGAAAATACAACTATTTACTGGTAAAGATGTTTGATATCCAGTTTCTAAAAGCTGATTACAGAAATATGATAACTAGCTTTTGCATTAAAGCACAGGACTGATTNCAAGTAGTATTCGTGACACGTAGACTTTTTTTAATGCAGGTGGGAGTTGAATTTGCAAACGCATAATCTTCGATAACAGTCGCCAATTAAAAAAAAATCATTTTGACAGTGTTTACAAAAGTTACAGAAAATACAACTATTTACTGGTAAAGATGTTTGATATCCAGTTTCTAAAAGCTGATTACAGAAATATGATAACTAGCTTTTGCATTAATTTCAGTAGGCTTAATTTTTACACTTTCGACATTTCACGTTTTATTTTCTTCGATTAGTCTGTATTCAGTCGCCGGCTCACTACGCCTGCAGTGGCCTACAGCTGGCTGATGAGACTGCCACCTATGGACAGCCAGGCGTGCCTTCTTGTGTTGTAGCCTTCTCCCACAGAGGCTATGGATGTTGCTGTTCGCCTTCTGGCTCATCCACCACTAACCTAGCTGGAACCCAGTCAGTCAGGTTCTTCAAGTTTATTGGTTCAGACACTGNCCTTCTGGCTCATCCACCACTAACCTAGCTGGAACCCAGTCAGTCAGGTTCTTCAAGTTTATTGGTTCAGACACTGGCCAGCCTACTGTCTCTCATTTGCACCTGACCGGGCATCCTCTGGGGTTTCCACCCAACCTCCACCATGTTGTTCAGGCTTCGAGGTACAACATGAGGAGGTGAAAGGAGGGCTAGGTAGAAGAAGCTAAGCTGTGTCTACTTCTTGGAGTGGAGTGATAAGGGTGGCTCTTAAGGACCTGGTCTTGAGAGCCCACGAGAAGGAAGCAAGTTGAGTATGGAGCAGCACCAGAATGTAAGGACAGGGAAAATGGTAGATCCCAGAGAAAACCCGGCCACCAGCAGCATNAGTGATAAGGGTGGCTCTTAAGGACCTGGTCTTGAGAGCCCACGAGAAGGAAGCAAGTTGAGTATGGAGCAGCACCAGAATGTAAGGACAGGGAAAATGGTAGATCCCAGAGAAAACCCGGCCACCAGCAGCATTGTCTGGCATAATTCCCATCCACAACAATCCAGAAGCAACCCCTCCAGGAATCAAACCCAGTTTGCCTTGGTGGGAGGCAAGCTCTGGCCGCTACACCAACGCAGCACCTACTTCTTGGACTCTCTATGTTCCACTTCACTACCCAGAAGTACATTGACAGTAACAAAGTGGGATAGGATTGAAGCACGAGCAAGAGTACAGGATTTAATAAGATTATTGAAACTGCTAGTATGAAATGGTATGAGAAAGAGAGAGAGAAAGAGAGAGAGAAAGAGAGAGAGAGAGAAGGAGGGAGAGAGAGTGAGTGAGTGAGACAGAATGAGTGAGAGAGAATGAGTGAAGAGATTTGGATGGCCCTTAACATCAATGTCTTGAGAGCAGAGAGAATGAAAGGAGAGATACTGTTCAAATAAATGATGAAAATTAAATACATGGAAAGAAGGCACAAGGAAAGACCAAGGAGGATGTGGGAAGAACAGATAACTGTAGCAGTACAGGAGAGAGGAGACAATTTGAGCAGCAAGATCAAGGAGAAACAGTGAAGAGATAGGACATGGAGACATTTCACAATATGTACTGATCCAGCCAAAGGTAGGATGATAGTTGGCTGTTCTACTATACAGCTCCCTGGGTATGCTCGAAGTAGAGATTTAAAATGACTTCTTAACTTGCTCCTTACTAAGGTAAGTGCATGAAAGTTTTATTTTACCAATATATTTGGTGTATTTTTTCAAGTATCAACACAAGTTTTCTATCAAATATTCCTGCCATCAGTAATGCTCTGTTTCAATATGTTATATTAAAGCTTTAATGTGAGTTCATACAGGATATAAGCACATATGTATAATACCACATTTCATTTGATAATTGCTTTAGGCAACAACAAAATGTAATTTACAATTATCTACATCATGACTTATGAAACGCCACACAAAATCACTGTTTTACAGTATAGTACAGAGTGACAAATCAACAAAACAATTTAACATATATGCTTCAACCAGTATCTCTGAAACANGTTTTACAGTATAGTACAGAGTGACAAATCAACAAAACAATTTAACATATATGCTTCAACCAGTATCTCTGAAACAAAGAGACACTAAGTTATTTTGAACAAAATAAATACAAAATAGGTATAGAAAAATAATATTTTTATCATTATACTATATCTTTGGGTCGCCTTACAAAATAAGAAAAAAATGTGCGCTAATATTATTATTACCTTCACCACTAATACAATGTTTGAACACATAAAATATAATCCACGTCAACATGCTGTACTATACATATAAGTGATGAGATGAAACCACCAACTTCCAAAGCTGAAATAATATTGAAATTTTTTCTAACCATCTGCACACAAAATATACACTAAGAACACTATACACATATAAGTAAGAGAGCACTTATTTTTTTCTTAACAACCCAACAAATGGGAAATCAGAAAATAAACATGAAATCAAAACACTATCAGAACACAGGAATGTCCATCTAGCTTTTCACGAGACTGCGTTTGACCTGCTGTCGCCAACTGGTTATTGCAGTGATTGAATCCACTTGAGAGCCTCTTTGATGCTCCTGAGACTGACTCGACAGAGGAAGGTGGCTATGAGCTGGTACTCGGGGAAAGTCCTGCGTCCACCCTTGTTACCCGGCCTTAGCCAGTCCCCCTGGGGAACATTCCTGCTTTCACACAGCACCTTAGTCGTCAGGCACAGCAACCACTGCAGAATCTACAACATAGCAGCCATCCATAGTATTCTAGTTTAATGTGAATATGGTCAGTTTGCTTTTGAATGGGATACACCACAATTAAAAATCATACAAAAGCAAAAAGACATATAAACTGCAGAACCCCTTTCCCATTTTACAAGGTCGTTCCCAGGGACCACCAAGAAACTACAAAAATTGACGATAAAACAGAAATTTTGGCAAAACAAAATAAATATTTATCAAAATCTATTTGAAAAAATGTTTGCTAACGATACATATGGTGTCGTAATGCTGTTGTTACCTATTAGTTTGCCACAATATGAAAAAAGTAAAATTTGGTGAAAATTGGTTAAAAACTGTGGTTTAGAGTGAGCGACGTCATAACACAATGTGTGCAGATAGAAGAGGGGAAGGAAAATGCTATAGCAGCCTAGGCATGTGGATATCAAGCTGGTTGCTATGGGGGAGAAACAAGGTTGAGCTTGGCCATTAAGAGTTCACCTGAGGAAAACCCAAGCTGAATGTAACACCCCCACTTTACGGCTGCAGTGTACCTGAAGATCTTACATATTGTTTAATTACAGACATATGCCTTTTGAAGTGATAAATAATGGTATTTCATTTATAAGCTTGTGATTTTTGAGACAGAGGCAAATAGTGTATTAACATACGTACAACCTGCATATTTTCTCATTTAAATTAGAGTAAAAAAAACTAGGGCATGTGTGATACACAAGACTTGAGTCGTTTTTGAACCCCTGTGTAATGGCGTGGCTACAGCAGTATCTACACACGCGCACTCATTACAGAACTTAGTGTATGACTGTGGGCTCCCTTGACTGGGCGCATGTACGTCATAAACACACCCAGTCGACGACCACCCGTACTGTGCACCTGGTGCGCAGTAAAGGAGAGCCACAACCACTAGCAACACAACCCACAAGGCGGCTAGTCAGCGAGTCCAACCTTCACTCCGTCCACCGCGCTGAACTGTCGCCGGAGGGAGTGCTAGACTGGTTCTGGAGGTCTGCCCACCTTTGGACCCACACCAAACGTCATCTGACATTCCGAGTAAACCCACATCTACAACCACTGTGTCTCGTGTCGCCGGTTGGAGTAACCGGGTACGGCTTGGCTTCGGTTTCTACATCTAGCTGGAGACTATCGTCGCCTGCTTCCCCCTGACGAGGCCGATACCTTTACCTGCCTCTTTATGTCACACACTGAGAGGAGTGGCACTAATGTGGCAAGAAAAGAAGGCAGCTAGGACCTCCAAAGCCAACGAGAACTGCAACCCAGCCCCAACTGCACTTTGCAGCACAACCCCCCCGGAACGAGCTCAAGCCACCCACCAGCTGGAGAGGCCTCACCTCCCACTCCCTCTTTCAGCCCCCAATCAAGACAGCCGGGCGACCACACCCGATCGTGACCGACTTCCGCAGAGACCAACAAGTTCTGCTAGGGATTTCTAATATCCGGTTCCAGTGCTGCCTGACCAGCAGCCCTCCCCGGTCTTACCGCAGTACCGCCAGCTGGAGCAGTACCGCTGCTTCAGGTTGGGGCACCAGCTTCAGTCAACACCAACAGCAGCAGCAGCTGGGTAAGCAGCTACCCCAGGCCACCTTCAGCAAAGGTAAACCCGTGGCTGTGTGTCACCCAGTTCACTGGACCGCTAAGCCTGCATTTAACTTTGTGCAGTCACCAGACCATGCGCCCTGTACTGTATATCGGATGGGGCCCGGTCAGCCAGTAGTATAGTCAGCCAGTGATATCAACCAGTGTCTCCGGCAGACATTTCAAAACTTGCCAGACCGTGACGTCACCTGTCAAGCTTAACGTCTCAAGGTAGGGCATAATGGCTCATAGATCTCTGTGATTACCGTATTTTATCGCATATAAGTCGCACATTTTATTTTAAAAAATTTATTGAAAACTTTGGGTGCGACTTATAAGTGAGAAAAATTCCTCCAGCACCGCACTAACGTTTCATTTACTACGAATTCACGGCCCACAGCTCGATTTCCAAACTCTTCAGCGAACAAAATCACTTTCATTTTGAAACCTGCGGTGTAGGTACATCGCTTTTCCATCAAGAAACTGTCGCACTTCTTCACTGCAACAACATCAAAACAACGCTATGTGCGGTGCAAAGACGATATAAGAGAAAGACGTGTAAGTCACGGCTAACATTTGGTACTCAAGAACCAACGCAAATGTGCTGCTATCTCTTACGCTCCACAGAAAACTTTCGGAAATAATCGATTGTCAGTTATTGAGCAAGAATCTATTCCTTTTAATTGTTTTAAAATATTTTTTTCTGTTAAGGATTGCGAAGGGAATTACGTAACGGAAATATTCAAATGCCTTTCCATATTTTACACGTTTATTTAAAACTTACAAAGATAAACTGCAGAAATAATGGTTAGGTTTTTGCTTTTAACATATATCGTTAGAAATACTTGAAATATATAAAAAGAAAGCTCAATAAAATTTTCGTCGTATAAATATCACTTCAAATTAAATTACACATTTATAAGTTATTTCTTTTTTCAAATAAATATATAAACACCGGCAGTCAAGGCTGCATCTCGAGCGCTGTATCAGAACATTCCAGATGAACTACGTCCAACCAACTTGCGGCGCGCTGTGTCTGCGCTGTACGCTTGGCAACACGGCTTGCTTGCAAGGACAGCTGCCACACGACCTTCG
This sequence comes from Clitarchus hookeri, assembly GCA_002778355.1. NCBI lineage: Eukaryota > Metazoa > Arthropoda > Insecta > Phasmatodea > Phasmatidae > Clitarchus > Clitarchus hookeri. Next base: position 211,660 of record NQII01000737.1, read on the forward strand.
CCAAGGTCGCGTGCATCAACCACCCGTGGCGCAGGCCGTGTTGTATAGGATTTACAAGGATGAACGCGACCTATAAACAATAAATATTTTTTTTTATATACGCAGGCAACTTATATGCGATAAAATACGGTACATACTAAATATGTTTTGACAGCCAGGTTGAAACTAAGTGGCAGCAGAAGGATACGTAGTCTGTTAACTGGTTACTTCTTCTACACTATCTGTCAAAAAATGGAATTCCTATCAAATAGACTATACTACAGTGGATTCTCGATAATTTGTTTTCAGTGGACCAACAAGGAAGAACGAAGCATGAGGAAAACTATGTGGACTTGGATTGTAGAGCTGAGAAACGTTGTACATAATCTCAAAATGCATGTATGTTTAAACCAATCGCTTAAAGATATCATTAAAAACAACTTATTCAAGTCAAATTATGATTAAATATTTGCTTTAAATTAAAAACGTTAACTCTTGAAATTNTCATTAAAAACAACTTATTCAAGTCAAATTATGATTAAATATTTGCTTTAAATTAAAAACGTTAACTCTTGAAATTGAAAGAAGTTTAATTTTTATTTACATTAATATTTTCGTCCAGTGTTCTTTCGTTGGCCGAGCCATACTCAATGCATCTGTTAAAATTACCAGAACTAAATTATTTGCGACAATTTTTGCCAGTCATCAGTTGCAGAGTATTTTTCAAACCTTTACTATTCTAACCAAACCCGCAGCCGATAGTTTCCGATACTAATCACATCCGTCAAAATACCACAATGGCTATAACTTTATTCCTTATTCCATTCACAAAAAGAAGACTATAGATTGTTGAATACAGTGTCAGAGATTGTGATTTGCTCTCACTATCGCCAACTTAAGAATAGCAATAGAAGAAGCTTTCTGAGAGTGGCCAACCTACAAATGAAGTAAAGAAGAACAAAATAGTTCATAGAACATAGAAAACTTTTGCAGAATGTAAACAATACTATTGATAGCACCAGTTATTGATTATCTGCTTTGTTTAGTATTCACATAGAGTTCAAAAACGAATGATGCGCGCAATCTTTGGCGAATGTATCGAAGGGAAGTACATAAAAATGTTAATAACTGGAACAAATCATCAAAAATCCACTGTATTTCACAGCTAAATGATTGTTCCGAATATATTTTGGCTTCTGAAAGAAAATCTGATGGATGGATGCTGTAAATTAATGCTTTAAGAGTCGTAGCATGCCTGTTTTTTTAACATAGTTTATATAGGATATTTGACGGGACCAATAAAAAAAAACCACTGTTACAGTAAAACTTAATTAACAGGATTGCAACGAGGTTCCACTGTAGTTAATTCTTCCTTAGACACAAACAAAAATGATTTTATTTGTTTTGCATTTTAGCANTGCAACGAGGTTCCACTGTAGTTAATTCTTCCTTAGACACAAACAAAAATGATTTTATTTGTTTTGCATTTTAGCATATCTCTCTTTGACACAAGTAACTTAATTTAAAAAGGAAACTTGAAACTGTTACAAAATGTTATCTCCATTTGACATACTTGTAGCAGCTACGAACAGGAAAAATAATCTAGAACAGAGAACCGATTTTTAAGAACTGGTACCAAACCAAGAACTGAAAAAAATTATGGGACGGACCTATCCCTTCCCCAAAAGAAAACCAATTATTTTAACACCTTACTTACACAAATTTTACACAAAAGAAAAAATGCAATTCAATTTCAGCAACACCTAAATTCAAAATTCTACGCTTGAGAAAAAAGCAACACATTTGTAATCACCTCTCTATAAATAACTGTTACACGGCCACCTCACTAATACAACTAACCTCATTGGTTGCAGGTATGTGCCCTTGTGTCCGAAGCCACGCGCTGGGAGCCCAAAGATGCAACTGCAGTATCGTTGCTGCCATATCCGCACTCAACCGCTACATCAAAATTATCCACAAATCACAAATACTAAACAACACAAACTGCACTATGAAGAAATGTGGACAAAGCCACAATGGTGCATTTTTCATTATTGCTTAAGTTTAGAAAAATTAGAGATTCACAAACAAAGCCTTGCAACAGAAAATTTCTTTACAGTATTTAAAAGAATTTTTATTATCTCAAAACAATCCTTACTCAACATTATGTTATTCTCTACAGATATACATATAGTTCAATATTAATTATTTAGATACAGGCTTCATGCATTAAAATTATTTTTACTGTAGGTACCGGAAGGAAAAGTAATTATTTTTATCACCATAATTTTTTTTTACATTATCTTACACTTGTTTTGTAAAACAATCAAGGTCGGTTCACATCAATTATGTATATTCCTGATTTGGGTGTCAACACCGGGGAATCAAAAAGGCACTGGAATTGATATTCTTTGTCATTGGTTTGATCATTCACCTGAGATGGATTCCTCTTCAGCACGCCCATCACAACGCTCTGCACCAACAGCGGCACAAAGTCCGGGAGCTTCGGCAGTTCATCGTCCTGGTAGCGGTAGCTGTACAGCAATGGCTTGCCAGTCTCTCTGCTTGAATAGAAAGGATTGCTCATGCCAAACATTTCGTACGCTATTGCACCGACCGCCCACACATCTGATTTGCTGTAATTGATGCTCGCAAAAGCCCCAGGAGTAGCACACACAACCTGATAGCAGAAAGAAAATTATCACAAAACTACAACTGGAGATGTGACGAAACTGCTTACACACTACAGATTGCCTGCCAATAGTCCCAACAGCTATTTTTAAATTGGCAAATCATGTATACTGGAATCAATGTACGTACATGGTATATTAGCAATTTGTTTCCCATATGTACGTACACTTGCTAAAAGATGAGCTCACCAATTAAAATAAAGCCAATCAAATTACAGCTGTATTGAACTATACTTCAAAATATATACAAAAATGCTTTATTTTAGATCTGGAGACAATTAATTAAATAGTAAGGTATAATGGCACTGTTAAAAATATCGAAGCTACACTCTAAACTCACAATAACGACCTTTCACGGTTCCCAGGAAAATGATTGGTACTTTGAAGGACGAGTAGACTGAATGTGGTCAGATTCCGACCCCCCCCCCC
>NQII01000737.1:216475-250349 GCA_002778355.1 Clitarchus hookeri
AACAATAGTTCCGAATATATTTTGGTTTTCGGACAGAATATCTGATCGATGGATGCGGGTAAATTAATGATTTAAGGGCATAGCATGCGGTTTTTTTAAACATTGTTTATATAGAATATTTGTTGGGACCATCCAAAAAAATCGACATACGGGAAAACGACATAAACACGAACGCAACAACGAGATTTCACTGTAGTGAGCAAAGCACTCCAATTATGGCAAGTTGAAAACATTATCATCTTAGATTCTTAGGGCAAAATATCGGTTATAATATCGGTGATTTAAACATGAATTGCGCACAATTCCGATAATTACGATATCGGCCGGTTTCGATATATCGGTACCGGTATCGGCTCAGCCTTATCTGTAACCAACCATTGCATAGAAAAAAATTGGCAAAACTACAAATGTCTATATCCTTTTATTTACTATGTGCATATTAACATAAAACAACACTTTTCTCATTGAAAATCGCTGTTACACCACCTGCCATTTTTACCATGTTTACTATTAAACAGTTNATAAAACAACACTTTTCTCATTGAAAATCGCTGTTACACCACCTGCCATTTTTACCATGTTTACTATTAAACAGTTGTACACACGTGATATCATGTTCGTGGTAATCAATACTTCCACAGCTTACATGCTACCAGCGCTGTTAATTCAGGTTTCCGCCACAATTATTCCAACATGGCAGCATCTGCTACGCAAAAACCCATTGATTTACAATTATTAACACAATCACTAAATTTACATGTACCACCAGCTAATTTATTAAACAAAGAAGAACTTTTATTTTGTTGCTGTCGACGTTCAGTCTGTACCTAACAAGTGCTACGTTTTGAAATATATTACGAAGGACAGCAGGGACCCTATACATAATGTGAGTGTCTTATTTACATTTTAATGTTCAGTTGTTTGCATTTTAAATTAATTTCAGAGTTTCATTTTTGGTAATAAATACGTAGCAGCAGTGGCAATGGAATACAGAAAATTGACATTGCTTGTAGCTATAATGATTTCTTTGTATTTTTATTCAAAATTGATATTCCANCAATGGAATACAGAAAATTGACATTGCTTGTAGCTATAATGATTTCTTTGTATTTTTATTCAAAATTGATATTCCGAGTTTTGTTTTGTTATACAAATTTACTTATTCAAGTAACATTTACAGGATCAATGTTTGTTTACGACTTCAGACTTTTTTATACCAGAAGGTCGTCATTATGTCTGTAACACAACTTCCAACTTCCCGTAACGTANCAATGGAATACAGAAAATTGACATTGCTTGTAGCTATAATGATTTCTTTGTATTTTTATTCAAAATTGATATTCCAAGTTTTGTTTTGTTATACAAATTTACTTATTCAAGTAACATTTACAGGATCAATGTTTCTNACAGAAAATTGACATTGCTTGTAGCTATAATGATTTCTTTGTATTTTTATTCAAAATTGATATTCCAAGTTTTGTTTTGTTATACAAATTTACTTATTCAAGTAACATTTACAGGATCAATGTTTCTTTACGACTTCAGACTTTTTTATACCAGAAGGTCGTCATTATGTCTGTAACACAACTTCCAACTTCCCGTAACGTATTTCCAAGCTGTTAAGCACGTGTGTTGCTGAGTGCATGTTTTTCTGTTTCTTATAAATTTCCAGTACCGTAATAATAGTATTAGGTTATTTATTTATAATTGTAAATCCATAACCAATACGTGTACAATTTAAATTTGTTAAAAAAAAATTTTTAGTAGCTGAGATAATAAGTCATGTGTTCCATAAACTAAGTAATGAAAGCTCATATCTTTTCTGCTGAGGAAAATACCATGAGATATTCCTCGGCAGGAATAATTTACTAGCAGAAGTGAGGTTATAACCTGATTTCTCCATTTCTTTATTCACTTATTTAATTAACATTATCTCGCGCTTGACAATTTGTGGAATGAAAACTTGCAATCAAACCAATACGCCACTATTTGCGGATAAAATGGGTTTATTACAACTTTTTTGTACTATTATCACGAAAAGTTAAAAATAGAGTTTATTTGTTTTAAACCTTGAAAATTCTAGTAAAAATTTGTTTTATTGCAAATGCAAATTTTGCATGCTCCTAGATAAAATTTAATACAAAAGCCATTGCCCTAACCTGCCAACATGAATGAAAGTGGTGGTGTATTTAATAGTTAGTAAAGAGTCACTACCATCTTTACCCTGGTATAACGCCCACCCTTGAATAGCCACATACATGGTTTCAACGAAAACAAAGCAAATACATAACTGTTATGAGGAAAAAGTACGAGTGTGGCTTTTAGGCTGGTCTGATAGCACGTGGTTGGGCCGGTGGACGAGCAGTTCACATTTTAAGTTTTTGTTAACATTCATACTTTTATGACGAGTAACTTTTTAAACAGTAATTACATTTGGAGGAAAAAAAACTCTGTGTCAAGTGAGTTATCTAAAATAATTTTGCAAGAAGAAACTGGTAGAGCTCTGACCTCTGGTGCCATCAGAGCAGTATTGCCACCCCTGTCGGTGTCAGGAGAATGGTATGGCATAATTAGACCATTATCTCTGTTGGCCAGACTGCAGCCGAAGTCCGTGATGGTCAACAAAGGACATACGTCATCCCCTTCCGATACATCCACGAGAATGTTATCACTCTTGAGATCTCTGCAAAATAAAAAAAAGCAAGCCCTTTGAAATCACTATGGAAAATTGTGCGCATAAAGAAACGTGTTGAAAATAAACATTCCAACTTACTCACCCATCAGTTATTACATGGCATTAAAAATCTACCATTAAATGCTTTTTTCTTCCCAATATTAGTAAAACTTCACACAACAGTAACCAACCATTTGTATTATTGAGACATAAGCTCGTTTACACTTTCTTCAAAGTTATACAAAAAAGTGGTTATAAATATCTGCAAGTAACAGTCCATTAAACTTACACAAGAATTTCAGTGATATTGCTTATAATGTGGTCATTTGAGATAACTGGTCTGGAATATATAGCATCAGCATATTTTCTTTGCTCTATAATGCTATGTGCAGAACAATGACCAGAAACGACAAACTGTCATACGTTCACAAAATGCAGCAGTACCGTATTTTATCGCATATAAGTCGCCTGCGCTTATAGGTCGCACCATTATTTTCAAAGGATGTTAAAAAAAAATTTTTATTGTTTATAGGTTGCGCTCGTTGTAAATCCTGTACAACATGGCCTGCGCCATGGGTGGCTGATGCACGCGACCTTTGCAAAGGTCGTGTGGCAGCTGTTTCCTTGCAAGCAAGCGGTGTTGCCAAGCGTACAGCGCAAACACAGTGCGCCGCAAGTTTGTTGGACGTAGTTCGTTTGGAATGTATTGATATAGCGCTCGAGATGCAGCCTTGACTGCCGAAGTTTATATATTTATTGGAAAAAAGAAATAACTTATGAACACGTAATTTAATTTGAAGTGATATTTTTACTAGGAAAATTTTATTGAGCTTTCTTTTTATATATTTCAAGTACTTCTAACGATTTATGTTAAAAGCAAAAACCTAACCATTATTTCTGCAGTTTATCCTTGTAAGTTTTAAATAAATGTGCAAAATATAGAAAGGCATTTGAATATTTCTGTTACGTAATTCCCTTCGCAATCCTTAACAAAAAAATTAATTTTAAAAGAATCAAATGAAATGCAAAGCATTGATTCTTGCCCAGTAATTGACAATCAATTATTTTCGAAAGCTTTCTGTGGAGTGTACAGAGATAGCAGCACATTAGCATTGGTCCTTGAGTAACAAATGTTAGCCATGACTTACACGTCTTTCTCTTATATCGTTTTTGCGCAGCACGTAGCGTTTTTTGATGTGGCAGTGAAGAAGTGCGACAGTTTCTTGATGATGGAAAAGCGAAGTACATACACCGCAGGTTTCAAAATGAAAGTGATTTTGTTCGCTAAAGAGTTTGGAAATCGAGCAGCGGGCCGTGAATTCTGAGTAAATGAAAATTTAGTGCAGGGCTGGGGGAAGCAGTGCATTTTTCTCACTTATAGATCGCACCCCAAGTTTTCAATAAAGTTTTTTTAATAAAAAGTGCAATTTATATGCGATAAAATACAGTGTTACTAGAAACCTGAAAAAAATAGGTGTTATTTTTCTTGAAAATAGGTGTTACTTTTCTCAAAAAATTGTTGTTTACCTTTTTTACTTAGGTGTTTTTTTTAATGCAGCATACAACCTTTTATGCATCCAAAATTCATTTTTGAAATGATGAACAATTTTACTACACAATAAGCACTATTAAAAATGTAAAATTATAATTATAACTGTAAAGAATAACTATAAAAACTGCTAACAAACAGAATATGCACCTTCACAGAAAAAATCAGTAAGGTAATACGTATCTACATAACATGTACCTAATTTACTTAAACGTGTTATTTCAGCTGCTTTTAAAAAGTTAACAGTTAGTCATCAAACGAAAGCATGGTATATGCTTCTATATTCTCTTCTTTCAAATTTTGCCTTCTGTCAGTAACTACTAAATTGTAGTGGCTAAGAAGGCGCTCACTGTCGACATTGTTGGAAGGCAACCATATAGCCTTCAGTGCTGAAGTAAATTCTTTATGTTCTACTCCCAAAGCCACAAGTAATTTTGCTACATTTGGTTCTTTTTCTTCCCTGACCACATCAGTTACACAATTCTGTATCGAAAAGAATTATTCATTCCATTGAATACAGGAATTTAATCAAAAACAGGTAAAACACTTTTAGTTTCATTCAATAAAATGTTTTTTGAACTAAAAAGCTTGTTCGTTGCCGTAAAAATGTGCACACCCAAGATCATCATTCATCAAACTTTGCAGTTTGGTCATTGCAAGAGTTGATGCTTTTGAGCATTTCTGTTTCACAAATGCTTTTTCAATGGTGGTGAGAGATGAGTCTGATGAAATCAGTTTCCAACTGGGAATCAAATATACCTTTTGATATGCCATCAAAACCTTTCAACAAATTGTTTAGCCAGCCATATAGCATATGTGCTGTGGGGTACCGAGAGCCTTCAAGTTTTGTGAGGTCTACAATATCAACTGCATGGGTTTTTACAAATGTGCACTGAGTAAGAACCACGTTCACATTTTTTTTTCTGAAAGGCAAGCTAGGTAGTTAATACCACTGCTGTTGATGGCCTTCATTTCATCGAGCTTGAAGAAGTTAACAATGTCAACAAAGTATTCTGACAAATAAAACACGGCTCTGAACCACGAGTTCCGTCAGGTGTTCACTGGTATTGGGAACAGATTTGCTGCTTTAGTTGTACATATGTTAAGCTAGATATTGCATATAATGATGCTTCCTTTCTCAAATATTCAAAAATGTGGTTTTGACTTTTACCACAGCCTCATTTACTTCAGTCAGTTCAATGCAAAAAATGTGACCTACTAAGGCCAGTTTGTGGACCCAGCACTGAACATGGACCACATGCTCTACAAAAAGGACCTGATTGTCATCACACATTTGGTCATGTAATGTGCAGAGTCTGTAGCAATTGCTTGAATGTTTTTGAAATTGACACCATATTTATTAACACTCATTTATAGCCTGAGAGCATGTCGTTGCATCTGCTTTCTCCAGAATGTTTACTGCGCCTACCTTCAAAACTGGTTCTGTTAAATTGTCTGAACAAATCTTAAAAAGCACATCTTCCTTTGGTATCTGTCGTCTCGTCACAAAGTATAACAATATTTTTCTGCTGAAGAAGTTCCTTTACTGCATCAAAGTATGCCTATGCTGCCACAGGAACATATTTTTCTCCGAGAGATTTCACACAAGGTAAGACTCCAGCACCTAAAAACATAATTTGAGTAATACTAAGACANCATATTTTTCTCCGAGAGATTTCACACAAGGTAAGACTCCAGCACCTAAAAACATAATTTGAGTAATACTAAGACAGTAATGTCAAACATTTTTATTTTCTAAGGTAAGTATTACATGAACTAGGTCTNTTTGAGTAATACTAAGACAGTAATGTCAAACATTTTTATTTTCTAAGGTAAGTATTACATGAACTAGGTCTTGTTTAAAAACCATGGTAGGCCTACAGGCCTAGTTGCAGTTAAATATATAAATTTGGAAATTACACTTACCTTCAATAAATTCAGCCATCCATAGCCTTAAACTAGGATCATCTAGCTTTTCAAGCGGAATATTTGCANACACTTACCTTCAATAAATTCAGCCATCCATAGCCTTAAACTAGGATCATCTAGCTTTTCAAGCGGAATATTTGCTTTTGCAAAAGCCCCAGTTGTTTTAATAGCAAGATCAACTGCCAATTTGCTTCTTTTTGAGCTACTAAAGCAAGCACAGATGTTTGAATTTGAGCATGTGAATCAGGACCTTTTTTTTGTTTGAAAGGTTAATATGTTTTTGAGTTTCTGTATGTTTNATGTGAATCAGGACCTTTTTTTTGTTTGAAAGGTTAATATGTTTTTGAGTTTCTGTATGTTTTAATACTGAGACTCTCTTTCCATACGAAACTATGCAATTACACAAACGGCACATTAGAGTTTGAGAATTAAAAGCATAAAGACCGTTACTTTTGAACTCGGTTGCTCGTTGCTGTACATGCACTGCTGGTTTCTGCATCTTGGACAAGAAAATAACACAAAATTCACACTATCCTTGATTCTAATTATTTCTACACATAACTTCACAAATTGCACTTATCCTGTGTGAACGAAAAGTGTCCTTGATAGCTACGTTTGTTTCCTATCTAATTTTATAGATACAGCTCATTCTAGTTTGTTTACATCACATGTTCTGCATATGCACAGTTAGTGAGGATAGCTGCCGCTACTGCTTCAGAAAAAAATACAATTCTTTCAATTTTACAAAAAACAAAGTTGGGTAACGTAGGTCTGCAATTATTCAGAGGAACCAAATTCCAATTCCGTAATTTGTATGTAAANATAATTTGTATGTAAACAAGCATCGGTTTAACTACAATTTGTTTAAATGTTTCCCAACATAACAAGTATATTTTTATCATTTCTGTTCTAAAACTTTTAACTTTTAGATAAACAATGATAGTGTGAGTACGCCAATGTATCGTAGTTTTGTCACATATAGTAGTGATAAAATTTCATCTTAACTCGTGCCCTAATTTACGTTCGGATTTGCTGACAAATATTCTCTGGCCGCGTTAATTCTATTAACAGTAACACTTTTGTTTGGTGATTATTATGTTTTTGAACTGTGTACTTGAAAAAAAAAAAAATTATAGAATGGGTGTGTCGTTCAAAGAAAGTTACAAAATATGATCCACGAATTATTGACTCTTAGACATTCAAAATTTTTAACACGCAAAAATAACTTACTGCAACAAAGACTGCGGATGTTTGGTAAACAGTGCAACGAGTATTCCTAACCTCAACCACAAAACGTGATATAAACATTCATTGCCTGTCTGAGTGCATTTTTTTTGCCATATTTAGGCAAAGCAACTAAACAGATCATTTTGTAACATTCATTCCGCAAATATTGGTTTAGTTTCAAGTAAAGGTCGGCGAAAATTTTCAAAATAGCTTTATTTGGAGTAAAACAGTAAAAATTGCTTTATTCGCACTAAAATGCTAAAATTCACATTATTTTTTGTTTTATCGCAAATGCTATTTTTTCAGGTCTCTATGTATTACTGCTATTAAAATTGCTAACTAGGGCTCTATTCTGTAACTTAAAGGTGCTGCCTAGTGCAGAACTGGCTCAACGAAAGGATAGGGCTTTTACATGTTAAATTCAGGGTTCTTACAGACATTTTGCATTTAAATTCAAGGACTTTACCAGTACTGAAATGTAGAACTTCAAGGTAAAAATAATCTATCTAGTATAAGGACAACTGTTTCCAATAGGAATGGGTCGATTCGTTATTTTTTGATTACGATTCTGATCCCAAATTTTCTTCAATTCCTGGCTTGGAAGGCGTCCTGTGGCGTGTACTGCGTAACGGCTCTTCTTAGGAGGGGGCCGTGGCTGTGGCAAGGCTAGACGAGAGNCTCATTCCGCAAATATTGGTTTAGTTTCAAGTAAAGGTCTGCGAAAATTTTCAAAATAGCTTTATTTGGAGTAAAACAGTAAAAATCGCTTTATTCGCACTAAAATGCTAAAATTCACATTATTTTTTGTTTTATCGCAAATGCTATTTTTTCAGGTCTCTATGTATTACTGCTATTAAAATTGCTAACTAGGGCTCTATTCTGTAACTTAAAGGTGCTGCCTAGTGCAGAACTGGCTCAACGAAAGGATAGGGCTTTTACATGTTAAATTCAGGGTTCTTACAGACATTTTGCATTTAAATTCAAGGACTTTACCAGTACTGAAATGTAGAACTTCAAGGTAAAAATAATCTATCTAGTATAAGGACAACTGTTTCCAATAGGAATGGGTCGATTCGTTATTTTTTGATTACGATTCTGATCCCAAATTTTCTTCAATTCCTGGCTTGGAAGGCGTCCTGTGGCGTGTACTGCGTAACGGCTCTTCTTAGGAGGGGGCCGTGGCTGTGGCAAGGCTAGACGAGAGTAGGACGTCGCTCGTGGCGAGTCATGATTTTGCTGACACTATTGACGCATATATAGAAGACTACTTTATTTTTGCTGCAACTACGTATCATCACGTGCCCTAAAAGTGACACAACCCTGAACTGCAGCTACCCAAGCCACTATTACGTCTCATATAATATAGTGGATGCCTGGAGACCGTAATGCACCCGAAGGAAGAATATATTAAATTGCCTCCACCTTAAATAAATCCTGTGAAATGGGAATATACCAGTAAACCATGCCAGTGAAACTGCACCTGAGCTCACACAGCCAGTGAAACCCCCCATAGCAGGGAATCCTGCTTCCAGCCTCCCCGAGATATGGCAGCAGAGTACGGCTCCGCCCAGGAGGGAGGAGCCACCTCCGCCGGAGCTACCCGCAGCCAGAGGGCACCTGAGATTGACCCTCAGCGCAAGAGAATATATGTCCCTGCACTGTCGCAGAACAACAGTTGGATTCCAGCAGCTCGCCCTCGAACAAGTCGTGCCAGTAGGAGAGTACGGGTCACCGTGTCTTATTCTAGAGAGAATAAAACACATTTCCAGTTTAACCGCCGTCTGATCTTTCTTGTGTGAATTGTGCTTAGTCATCCCCTGTAAGCGTCGCCCCACATCGAAGAGACAGGGAACCGCAGAATTTAACTTGTTTGCTAATCTTAGTGTAGGACTGTGACCCATCCCCTAAAAAGGACTGGACGTACGTCAGCAAAACTTAACCCATTAGACGGCCACCCATACTGCGGACCAGGTACGTGAAGGTACCTGGTGCAAACATATGGTAGAGCCACAACCACTAACAAAAGACATAATGAAGAGGTCAGATTCCCCTTGTCAGCTAACACACTAACTCCACAGCATATATACTCGCTGGAGGGACTGCCAGGCCTGGCAAGGAAGAATCTACTCCTTCCAAATTACACTATAGCTAGGGTTATTGTTGCCTGCCACCTCGTAGCAGAAGTTAATCATAGTACCCAATTCCCTGGTAAATGCTGTTCACCCACAGGAGGGGTAGTAAATGGAGCAACAGGCGGGCAGCTGCTATCCTGTCTGGTAAACCAACCCTGATTAAACAGTCAGCACCTGCTTTCAGCTTTTTGACCACCCAGGGAACGAGCTCACGCCGCCCACCAACTGTCGAGGCCTCACATCACAGTTTCCCCCAGACATCTATTTGGTCCCCTGGTAAAGCTACCTGGAGTTGTACACCCAGTCGTCGAGATCCTCCGCCTAGGCCTACCACTTGAACTAGGTGCAGAGCCCATTGACATTGACTCAGTTCTAGCTCCACCAACCAGCACCAGTGGGCCGGAAGCCTGCCAGCCGAGTACGCTCTCTGCTAAACTGTCCAGCAGACGCCATCACCACCAACCAGCCAGGCAAGGAGATTCAACATTGGAACAACCCCGACGAGCACACAGTCAACCAGCAGTGGGAGGTACGCCAACGGATCCACCAACACCCCGTACTCGTAAACCGATATTTGCACAATTCGACTTCGTGCCCAACCGGCGGCCTACCCGCCTGACACGCTATAAAGGCACCATAAAAGCGAAACGCCAAATCTTACAGACCCTGCCACATTACGGTCTGTACCCCTTTTGTACCTGTGTGCCTGATCTAGAGCAGAACTAAAAACAACTTCTATTGAGGCACTGACGTGCACCTGTCCCTAGACCAGTACGAGTCACTATAAATCTTGATTTACTCACAATTGTCAAGGTATTACAATTTTACAAAAAAAAAATTTATAGCAATGTGGCCTGGTCAAAGATGGACAAAGTGCTTAAAGTTTGAAAGAGATACCCTGGAAGAGGTCAGACACATTCCTAAAATAATTTAACATGTAAAACCCTATCCTTTCAAGTGGCCAATCCCACACTAAGCAGCTGTATTGACAACTACTTTTAAGTCTTCAGTGCCCACGGATTGGAGGGAGTTGGAAATGGAGCAGCAATTACAGGGGAAATGGGATAGTCCTTCAGCAAACAGTAACATCTCACATTTCCCACATTGGAAAACTGGACAATCTCAGATTACATTGGTGAAAGAGCTGGTCCACTGGCTGTGCAATCACTACAGCCACCCCAGTATTAGAAAAACTAATGGCAAGGATATGCACTCTGGTTTGCGAGAAACGCTGGTTCCTACAGACAATTTTGATGTAAATTCAAGACTTCTACAAGGGCTTTCCAAAGACGGAAANGAAACTAATGGCAAGGATATGCACTCTGGTTTGCGAGAAACGCTGGTTCCTACAGACAATTTTGATGTAAATTCAAGACTTCTACAAGGGCTTTCCAAAGACGGAAAAGTAAAATGTCAAGGACCAAACAATCTAGTAAAGAATACATATTCCACTTTTCATCTAAGCTATAATATTACNGAAAAGTAAAATGTCAAGGACCAAACAATCTAGTAAAGAATACATATTCCACTTTTCATCTAAGCTATAATATTACACATTTCAAAGGCATAAATCTACTAAATTCAGCAGTTAATGAATATAAATCTCAGCATAAACTTAGGATTTGTGGGTTACTTAAAAAGATTAAACCCATTTTGCTGCAGTAGTGGCCATTCAGGCATCTTGCGAACTTGGGGTTGAGAGACACTTTGCATGTTGTGCACAACATTGCTTTTTCACCAGAGATTTATAGTAATACTTTGCATCACTTAGCAGCTCCAGAGTAAAAAATTATGTATTTTACATTACTGGTTGCCAAAAAATTTCTTGTATCTCTACACACAAAATATCACATCATTACAAACATTGTTTTACAAACCAAACAAAATTTGTTTATGTATTGCAACATTTATAATAAATTTGAAGTTTACAAAACGAGTGATTCTAAATAAAACTTTAGTTTTTCACATCCCACTTTACTGTGTTGTAAAATTTGCTCTAATTTCATTGTAGTGTTACAAAAATAATCTTGGCAACTATTTTCCAAAAAAGTGTTTCTAAAAATACGAAACTGTTGATTCATGTTTACAATACAGCTAAGAATCTCAATGAAAGAAAACCGGTCTGTTTTCCATAGCAAAAATGTTACATATTTTTCACTTGGGCATTGAAACATACCATACAGGCATTCTCATGATGTGTATTTTACCACAACCTGAAAGTTCAAGAACTTTTCACGGCCTTGGAAATATCCCTTCAAAAATTTCAAGGACAATCAAAGACCAAAAGAATCCTGAGTACCAGGCAATGCCTGCAAACTGAATGCACACATCACCATGTACCAATCAGAGAGAGAGAGAGAGAGAAAGAGAGAGAGAGAAAGAGAGAAAGAGAGAAAAAGAGAAAAAGAGAAAGAGAGAAAAAGAGAGAGAGAGAAAGAGAGAGAGAGAGAGAAAGAGAGAGAGAGAAAGAGAGAGAGAGAAAGAGAGAGAGAGAGAGAAAGAGAGAGAGAGAAAGAGAGAGAGAAAGAGAGAGAGAGAGAAAGAGAGAAAAAGAGAGAGAAAAAGAGAGAGAAAAAGAGAGAGAAAGAGAGAGAAAGAGAGAGAAAAAGAGAGAGAAAGAGAGAGAGAAAGAGAGAGAAAGAGAGAGAGAAAGAGAGAGAGAAAGAGAGAGAGAAAGANGAAAGAGAGAGAGGACGATTCTCACCTGTGTGCAATCCTGTGCATGTTCATGTGCAGGACTCCCTCTAGTAGCTGTGCCAGGAGCAGGACTGCAGTCCTGGGGCTCACATCCTGATCCTGGAGGTACTGTTTTAGGCTGCAGTCGTACCTGCAACACCAGCCCCCACGTTTCAAGGTTACTTCCAACTTTTTTGAAGCCTTGCTAAAGTTCTGTTTTCAGGTTATTCCTCCACCTCATGCAAACAAAGTTTAAGTCTAGAGAATTACAGCAAAAACAAATTTTGATCCCAGTACATTCGACTGATACTTATAGGTACAGTATTAAGCAGTAGTGGAATTTCTCTCTCCATTCTGAACATCCATGGAGGTAACAAATCACAAGTGTTATGGCTATGCAGAACATGCCTGTCAAATAACCTATCCACATGTTCTCTCAGCTATCTGAATGCACATAAAAAGTTAACAATTATAGGTTGCCCTGCATTCAGTGCTGGTTTACAATAAATTATGTACAATAGTTAAGGCACTCAAAATAATAATACAGCACACAAAAAAATTCAGATTTGAACCAACATGAAGAATTTGCTCAAAAATTACATTACCCTACTACAAATAGAAACATACTGTTTAAAAATGTTCCAAAGAAAAATATGCTGCAAAAATTAAAAAAATTGAACAGCTAATTACTAAATTACAAAGGATATGAATTAACAGAAACACATAATCAAAACTATACTTTTATATCANAACAGCTAATTACTAAATTACAAAGGATATGAATTAACAGAAACACATAATCAAAACTATACTTTTATATCACAGGAGCAGGGCAAAAACACTTAACTGGTAGAGGCCAACTTATCCACGTTAGAAAAAAACATACGCAAAACATGGCCAAAAATATTACAGATAAGAGTATAAACTGAAGGCAAGTCATTCATTTTTTACCAGCACCTTTAACTTCCTAACAGGAGTCCTGCTCACAGCAGATACCTTTTCATGACAAGGAAGAGGCTCATGTTCCTGCCATAGCCCTCGGGGTTGATGCGTGCAGGGAGGGCGTGCGGGTACAGGCTCAACGAGTCTGGAAGGGAGGGCACATAGTCAGTGAACGCACAGTACATGTTCACTATGTTCGGGTGGGGAGGTAGCCCGATCTTGCCCCCTGCCAACCTGCAACAAACAACGGTAAAAAGTCACTGAATGTTTGGATTGCAACTTCAGGTATGTCAAATGTGTAAATGTGTGAGCTTGGTTCACAGAAATTTAAATTTATTGATGCAATTTTCTGGTCTTTAAAACTATTCCTGGGATTAAATTAACTCATAAGTGGTGTTATCTGTCAGGTGCAAAGAGTGTGAACTACTGTTGAGCGCACTTAGGCATAGAAATTTACAATGTTTGGTAGACAACAACCAAACTTTACGTTAGTAGGAAATTTTACTATCAGTGATTTAATACACCTGGATTACAAGAAATTGGCACCTATAGTTTTTGGACTTCCTTTCCCCACAACTTCCAGCACAAACACAAACATCAATTTTTCATAATTTACGATGTTGGGATACAGCACACATCAACCCTATTATAAAGTGATTCCCAAACACAATGCAACATGTCCCTGTCAATGCGATCAAAAGCAGTGATTATGCGAGTCCATAGGCCTGCTAGATCAACCGGTAATGGAGGCACAAACACCGCATCCTTCACATAGCCTCACACAAAAAATTTGCACGGCGCTAGGTCAGGAGAGTGCAGGGGCTATGACAGCAGTTGTTGATCATCATTCCCGCTGGCCAATCCATCGGTTTGGCAATCCGTTATTGAGGAATTTGGTGGTGTACCAGATTTGAAGAGCTTATGGAAGAGCATGATAACTTTTGCGATAACATTGTGTTCAGCGACGAAACAACATTTTGTCTAAGTGGCACAGTGAACAGGCACAATGTCCGAATCTGGGGTACAGGAAAACCTCATGGCGTCATTGAACATATTTGTGACTCACTGAAACTCAACATTTTTTTTGTGCCATCTCGAAATGTAAAGTTTACGGCCCCTTCTTCTACTGCGAAAAAATCATTACAGGGCACATTTATCTGGACATGTTAGAACTTTGGCTCATGCCTCAGCTTGAGACAGACAGTGCAAGCATTATCTACCAATCGGATGGTGCTCCGCCCCACTTCCATCACGATGTCCACAAATTCCTCAATAACATATTGCCAAACCTATGGAATGGCCATAGCGGGAATAATGACCAACAACTGCTGTCATGGTCCCCGCGCTTCCCTGACCTAACCCAGTGCACATTTTGTGTGGGGCTATGTGAAGGATGCGGTGTTTGTGCCTCCTTTACCGCTTGATCTAGCAGGCCTACAGGCTCGCATAATCACTGCTTTTGATCGCATTGACAGGGACATGCAGCATCGTGTGTGGGAAGAACTAGATTATAGGATTGATGTGTGCAGGATCGCAAAGGGGGAACATATCGATCACTTGTAATGTGTCAACAAAACTTTGTGACTTTCTGTACACAGCTGCAAAGTTACATCTCAATATGTTTAATAATACACGTACAGTAAAATCATGAAATCACTCCAATATTTGTAGACATTCTGTATTATAATGATACGTGGTTACAGTAGTAAAAACCTATACATAGTAAATCATAAAATATAATAAATAAATTTATAACACAAACAGGTGGTAGAGGTTGTAGTGGTGTAGTGTTCAGATTGCTTGCCTCAGTCACCTCTCGTTATGATGAACCAGTGGATGCAAAAAGGAATGTAGGTTTCTTTGCTTTGCACTGCATAGGTGTAGCGGTCTGGTAGTCATGTTTAATTGGGCTACAGGTTTGATTCCCGGCCAGGCAAACCCAAATTTTCACTGCAGAAAACATGGTGGATATTGCTGCTGTTTGAGTTTTCTGATACTTTCATTTCACCCACCATTGTATTTTTTCACTGCCCCATCTCCACCTTGCTTCATCCCCGTCAGCACTGTAAGACCTCAGCTGTTCACCCACATCTTGAACCTTAGAAATGGTTGGAGTAAAAAACCAGCACAGCAGAACCTCAAGTTTCCAGGAATAGGTTTGGNCACATCTTGAACCTTAGAAATGGTTGGAGTAAAAAACCAGCACAGCAGAACCTCAAGTTTCCAGGAATAGGTTTGGAAGATGTGGTCTTAAAAGGGTTGGGAAATTTTATATTGATTTTAATCCACCCCAACCCCTGTACATCAAAATGAGACACTGTAATTTTAGATGTGCACAGCTTGTGGTATAATGTTTGACAAGAGAAACACAATGCGTAGCAAATTATTTTTCAACAGATATCCCTCAAATTTTTTTCACAGTACAAGCGTGAAGTTATGCTGTTACCTGTTCTCCATGTCGCTGAACTCCTCGTCCAAAAAGCGCACACGAGCGGGGATGGTTTCTCGGTACATGGCCCGTAGTATCGCTGATGCATTAGACTCAGCATCGTAGTTGAACATCATTTTGATAGCGAGGGGGTGAGGTAAGGACTCTTCAAACTCCCCATGACTCGCAGCTGCAGGTTGTGCATCCATGGCTGCCGCCTCAGGAGTGGACTCTCTCTCTGAGCAGACATGTTGTAAGACTGAGGTTTCAAAAATGCTTATAAACTGATTGTAGGTTAAAGGTAATCCTCTAAGACACTCCTTAACTCCAAAAAATTGAAGGAAAGAAATTACAAAATTATGTTTCTGGGCCCTAATGAAGTTGGCAAGCATTTTCAACACAGGCAAATTTTTGTATTCGGCCTACATCCTAAAAACTTTACAGTGGCAAGAGTTACGTATATTAATGATAATGCTGAAAGTAAAATATGTCGACCCACACACAAAAAAAATTATCTATAAAGTTACTTAAAAACTATGAAAATGCACTTTCAGCTAAAACTCATTAAACACATTGAATTTATCAATGTATATTCACTGTATAATACATTAACANCACATCTTGAACCTTAGAAATGGTTGGAGTAAAAAACCAGCACAGCAGAACCTCAAGTTTCCAGGAATAGGTTTGCAAGATGTGGTCTTAAAAGGGTTGGGAAATTTTATATTGATTTTAATCCACCCCAAACCCTGTACATCAAAATGAGACTATGTGATTTTAGATGTGCACAGCTTGTGGTATAATGTTTGACAAGAGAAACACAATGCGTAGCAAATTATTTTTCAACAGATATCCCTCAAATTTTTTTCACAGTACAAGCGTGAAGTTATGCTGTTACCTGTTCTCCATGTCGCTGAACTCCTCGTCCAAAAAGCGCACACGAGCGGGGATGGTTTCTCGGTACATGGCCCGTAGTATCGCTGATGCATTAGACTCAGCATCGTAGTTGAACATCATTTTGATAGCGAGGGGGTGAGGTAAGGACTCTTCAAACTCCCCATGACTCGCAGCTGCAGGTTGTGCATCCATGGCTGCCGCCTCAGGAGTGGACTCTCTCTCTGAGCAGACATGTTGTAAGACTGAGGTTTCAAAAATGCTTATAAACTGATTGTAGGTTAAAGGTAATCCTCTAAGACACTCCTTAACTCCAAAAAATTGAAGGAAAGAAATTACAAAATTATGTTTCTGGGCCCTAATGAAGTTGGCAAGCATTTTCAACACAGGCAAATTTTTGTATTCGGCCTACATCCTAAAAACTTTACAGTGGCAAGAGTTACGAATATCATTGGACTGGAGAGGTACGGAAGACAAACATCAAGGTCTTGAAAGCAGATGAGAGTTAAGTGAGGTGGATATGGAGTAGTGCCGGAATGCAAGGACTGGGGAAACAGATAATTGAAAAAACCTGCCAACCAGCAGCTATGAATGTCAGAGAAATTGCAGTGTCAAGATGTAGAAAACATATATTAATGATAATGCTGAAAGTAAAATATGTCGACCCACACACAAAAAAAAAAATCTATAAAGTTACTTAAAAACTACGAAAATGCACTTTCAGCTAAAACTCATTAAACACATTGAATTTATCAATGTATATTCACTGTATAATACATTAACANGAAAATGCACTTTCAGCTAAAACTCATTAAACACATTGAATTTATCAATGTATATTCACTGTATAATACATTAACACAGCTAAGATGGAAAAAGTCAACTCAAAATTAATTTTTTGATTTATAGTGTCTAATAATATTTGTGCAACTGTATAAAAATTATTAGCAACTTCATTAGGCCAAAAATACAATTTCTGAAGTTGTTTCCCTAATTCTTTTGAAAAATCATTTTATCGACAACTGCGCACTTAAAATTTTTGTTGTTCTGATATGATCCCTACATCAGAAGTAAAATACTGGAACAATGTTAAATATTTTTGAGCACTGTCTGCTAAAAAAATAGCATTTAAAAAGTTTTCCATGGCCAAATGGTAGTTTTTGTTTTCTATTTCAGTCTCTAACGTGCACTTTTAAAAAGTAAGTGTAAAAGGACTAATACAAGTGTCTCACTATCATTTTTAGGTATGGACATTCTGAATAGGCTATTTATACTATTGTATAGGGGGACGCAGTATAGTAGGTGCAGTATAGAGTTTTTCCATTAAAGTCTAGGTTTTCTGAAAATATTGATTTAAAGTTTTGTTTTGTATTCAGTTTTCTTGTAATGTTCATATTTTAACATAATTTCCTTGGTTGCCCCAAGCAATTATTTTAATTTGTATTAACATAATACTTAATTGCAAACCACCCAGCCATTTCCTAGGTACAGGATTTTTCAGTAATTTTAACCTTAAAATTTAGATTTTCTTTTTCAAAGATATTTTTATGTTGTAATTTGCTTTTAATTATTTTTTTAAGCATAATTAGCACTTTTTAGTTTTATTTTAATTGTGTTTTATTTTCTAATGGTTTTCATTTTGTTATTTTAGTGCACAAATATAATTATACATGTGCACAAGCATACCTTTTTAATAATTTTAATGCTTACCTTATTGTAATTAATAGTTTCTCACCAACAACACCAACTACTTTGATCTGATTGGTTGCCACCACACAAGTTTTATTTAAGACGAAAAATATAAGAATTTCTTTTAACACTTAAGGAAATCCCAACACCGCACGACCTGCTAATTTCTATTGGAAACCAACACACAAGATAACAAGTTTTCAGTTCTTCTGTATATGTCATAACGCATAAGTTAACATTTAATTTTTCTATTGTAAACACAGTTCACAAGAAAACAGTCACAGATATAATGTGAGAGTGTAAGACATGCACTTAATATTTTCCATGCTACCAAATAATTGAACTCTACTTCAAAGGCGATCCTAGTAAACGAATTGAGAAATGCAGCTGTCTCGATCTAGACAACACAAATGCTCCTCATGGATGAATGGGAAAAAAAATGCCATGATCTCGACTGCACAGAGCACTCATGGTGTTATAACTCAGAAATACTGTAATCTTGACAATTTAAGAGCACTCAATGATAGTCAAAGTATGGCCAATACACTTTAGTAATAAGTCTTTGATGTTATAAAACTTCAGACAACACCGGCAGACAGTGCACCATCACAACCTAAGCTAAATAAGACCTTTTAAAATAAAAGTGACAAATAAGTGACTTGTATGAAATAAGTGACAATAAACGAGATAGAAGCAACTATTTTCTATGGGGGACTTTTTGAGTAAGGTGGACGTGATTTAATTTTGCCAGGATTGAATCTTGTCAAACCCCGGTGCCAGCACAATTTACATTGTATTATTATAGTGGTCCCAGAAGTAGTGTAATTTGTAGGAATGCTGCATTGTGTTTAAGAAGAGTGTGCAGACGTTATCGTAGGGATTTATTAGTGGTTCCAGACGCCACTGACATTGAGGCGCCGCTTCGCGCCATGCACCATATTAATGAGGACGCAGACGTAATCCAGGGTGATGACAACCCTTTTTCTAATGACAGAGGGGCATCTACGTTTAAAAAAAAAAAACATTTCAGTGGATCACTTGAGAAGTTTACTAAAACTTTCTAGTATTTTTGGGAACATTTTATTTTTGCAGCAGTTAAACTATTTGTTATAACCAGCTCAAGTAAAATACGGTATTTTAATTTTTAATTGAATTTTGAGGAGGTTTTAAGCCATGACATTCTTTTCATGAAGTAGTGAAATTAAAACTTTATTTCCGGTAACGTGATAATTAAAGGCAGCTTTAACCTGTAACACTTTCTAAATTTCATTTTAATTATTAACTGNTTATTTCCGGTAACGTGATAATTAAAGGCAGCTTTAACCTGTAACACTTTCTAAATTTCATTTTAATTATTAACTGACGTAAAGTTGCACTACTTTTTTTTTTTCTTTTCTTAAATTTTCAGTTTTTCAAGGATGGTGATAATTTGAAGCCATTAGCCTCCTTATCTAGTTTTGAACTTAAATTGGTAATTATCTAGTTTAGGGGCTTTTCTGAAAAACACAATAAAAATTTAAAATTATGATATATTTCTACTCTACTAATGATGCAGAACACGAATATACTAAGGGCATCGCTTTAAAATAAATGCAACATATTTTAAAAAATTGAACAAGTTTGTGAGATGACTGTTTCTGACAGTTTGTTTACGTTTATGAACGAAACGTTTTATGCCAACAAAAGTTGTTTTAATGAATTCAGCATAGCTTACCTAGTTGATATTGAAGCGGCCGTAGTGTTAAAATAAGTAGAACATATTAAAAAAAACTTGCGAAATATGTTTGTTTGTGTCTATTAACGTCAGAGGAATTATACCAGCCCCCTACCTAGGTGAGTCAATTTACATTCTTTTGGTGTGTTTTACGGTTCCTTTAAATCCCTGCAATCCTACATTCGTATTTTAGTGTAAAACCCAAACATCCTAGGTTAGTGTAAAACCCAAACATCCTAGGTTAGTATAAAACCCAAACATCCTAGGTTAGTGTAAAACCCTACTATCCTAGGTTAGTTTAAAACCCTAACATCATAGGTTAGTGTAAAACCCAACAATCCTAGGTTAGTTTAAAAATGTAAAATAGTGATTCGCCCATCGTGGGGTTAGGTTTTGTTAGGTTAGGTGGGCACATATTACGAAATTAGTCGGACGTTAATGCCCCTAGTATATTCGTGTTCTGCATCATTAGTAGAGTAGAAATATATCATAATTTTAAATTTTTATTGTGTTTTTCAGAAAAGCCCCTAAACTAGATAATTACCCTTAAATTTAGTAGTTTTGAGATTTCTGGTAAAAGTCAGCAACTTCATTTTTCAATCAATATAATTTTATTTAAAAGAATATTGTCACTTATTAAACCTAAGTAAAATTCACAATTTATTTTTTTCAGTAGCTAGAGTAGATATTCGGGATTACTGTATTTGAGAGTGCTTTATTCTTGTCCAGTGTTTTCATGTTTTGTAGTTTATGAGTGTTAGTCTGTCTTTTGCAAGTGGNTTTGAGAGTGCTTTATTCTTGTCCAGTGTTTTCATGTTTTGTAGTTTATGAGTGTTAGTCTGTCTTTTGCAAGTGGAAGTGTTATTGTCTTTATGATGTCATTTGCCTACAAACCAGGGAAATGTCACCCACATACTGACCATACCAGAACCAGTAAAGCTTAAAATCTATCGCAAAAAAAAAAAAANAACCAGGGAAATGTCACCCACATACTGACCATACCAGAACCAGTAAAGCTTAAAATCTATCGCAAAAAAAAAAAAAGTATCACTACTACTATTCACTGACCACTGACTATTACCACTAATATATATTATCACAGCAGCATTCCTTTGTCTGTAGTATTAAACCATAGATTGATATGGTTATCACTGAAAGGTGAATCAAGGAAAGAAAACCAGCCTTGCATGTACAGGCAACAAGAAATTCGATGTGAGTACATACGTCGCTCTTAGCACTCCCTCACTTCTAGACCTCTGACGTACAATAAAACTCCAACCAGACAGCATCCTCTACATAATTGTCTTATGGATCTCCTTGTAAGCAGTTGAGTCTATCTTAATTTTTTAAAAACTATAGAATATTTCTATGTAAACCTTTTTTTCAGGACACAAATTAAAGTCAATATGTTTTTGCCCCCCCTTCATAAATTTGGTTACTGAAACACAAAAGTGGTGTTGAAAAGTGTGAAAGTCAACAAAAATCTATGAAGTAGCCCTCTGTTTATGATAATTATTCTTCTGTAAATCAGTGTTTAAAACTACAGCGATCATAATGCGTCTTTACTGAACAGATTGCTATATTAAAACCTTATGGTCACCGCTTACAGTTCTGAGAAAATCTAACTTACAAGAAGATTGCTTATTTTATTTTCAACAGCCGTTGCAATGCTTCCTCTGGCCGGATGCGACCTCGAGGCATTTAATATTGTTTACTAGGGACCCCCTTTAAATTCAGTAACATACGAGTTATCTGACAGCCATGCCCAGGTCTGAACTTGACTGGCACTGCAAACCTGTCAGAAAATTAATGCTGGAGGTAGACGTGATTAAATAAAGCCAATTTTATTACAAGTCTATACAGCAGATGTGTGGACAGCTTTAGTTTGGATATTTANAGACGTGATTAAATAAAGCCAATTTTATTACAAGTCTATACAGCAGATGTGTGGACAGCTTTAGTTTGGATATTTGCATGACAAGGAATACTTATGACAAAGGCATTCTTCCAGAGTCTTTCACAACCCAGAAAAAAGGACACCATGATAGAATAGAACACCGTACAAACGAGTTTGAATGATTGCTCAATGATCAGAGATGTTTGATACTACTCGCCACCACTCCTTGTAATGAAATACACTGCATTCCTTGCGACCAGAGAGACATTTTGAAATCTTAGCACTTTGCAAAATAGGTATATGTAAAGAATAACTGCTTTTTTGAAGGAGACATAGTAGACCCACAAAATTTATATAAATGGCCTTTGCACACCTTACCTGTTCCACATTTAGGAGGGCGNTCACATTTAGGAGGATGTAATGATAAAATAAACAGAACGTCGAAAATAAAATAGATAAAATACGAGGAGTTCAGCAGATTTGTTTACGTCGGACGCCATGATGTTTAGTCCTTTAANCCACATTTAGGAGGGCGTAATGATAAAATAAACAGAACATCGAAAATAAAATAGATAAAATACGAGGAGTTCAGCAGATTTGTTTACGTCGGACGCCATGATGTTTAGTCCTGTAATGCTGTAGTAATGTAAACAAATGTGAATCGGCTGTCACCTTATTGGCTGTGGATGTGTAGACGTTACCGTATGTTAGTTGCAGTTTAGATGCGAGGCAGTGGGGTTTGTGACGAGTGGTGTGTGTTGTTATGTCCGAATCCAACCGTGCGAAGGCCTACGATTTAAGAATGGAGGGTGCAAGTACGTGTGCTTCTGTGCCTGACAGTCGTCTATGTGGCGGGTGTTACTTGGACGTTTTAGTAGTCGAGTGAAGGTGTAAGTCGTGCACAATGGTAGTTGAATTGGCAGAGGACAGTGAAAATTGTACCCGCCGCCTACCTAAGCGAGTTAATTCATATACTTCCGGTATGTTTTACTGTTACTTTAAAACCCTAAAATCCAAGATGAGAATTAAACCGTAGATTAGATTAAAACCCTGTAATTATTAAGTTTAGGGGCTTTTCTGTAAAAATAAAAATAATTCACGGAAAATGGTATATTTCTATTCTACTAATGATGCAGAACACAAATATACTAAGGGAATTAACGTCCGACTAATTTCGTAATATGTGCCCACCTAACCTAACAAAACCTAACCCCACGATGGGTGAATCACTATTTTACATTTTTAAACTAACCTGGGATTGTTGGGTTTTACACTAACCTAGGGTTTTTGGATTTTACACTAAACTACGAATGTATGATTGTAGTTACCAAAAGAAGGTAAATTGCCTCACCTAGGTAGGGGGCTGGTATAATTCCTCTGACGTTAATAGGCGTAAACAAACATATTTCGCAAGTTTTTTTTAAATATGTTCTACTTATTTTAACATTACGCCCTCTTGAATAGGAACAAGGTAAGTTGTGCAGAACCCATTAATACAAGTTTTGTTGGTCTAGGATGTTTCTTTCAGAAACGTAAACAAACTGGCTATACTGCTCATTTCGCAATTTTGTTCAATTTTTTTTAATATGTTGTATTTATTTTAAAGCTACACCCCTAGTATATTCATGTTCTACGTGATTAGTAGAGTATAAATATATCATAATTTTGAATTGTTTTTGTGTTTTCCAGAAAAGCCCCTAAACTTAATAATTACGTTAGGTGGGCACATATTGTGTATTTTTAGTAGTTTTACCCCACAATTTCCCTGATCTTCATAGCCCCACACTAATCGTTTTTGTGGTTTGTGAGCATAATATGTTAATGCCCCTAGTAAATTTGTGTTCTGTGTAATTAGAACAGTTGAAATATACTACTTATCAAGATTTTTTTTTTTTCTTTTTTCGGAAAAGCCGCTTTTCTTGACATTTACAGTTTGGCATTTATTTAAAAGAGCCTGAAGTCTTCTTAAGCCACAGTGTTTATAAAAAAGTGGTGAATATAAATTTTTGTTAACTCTTAATAACCATTATGAACTTCAAAATAGATTAAACGTTACAGTCCAATCATCTGTCCAAATTTGACACAATACTGCTCTAAATTGAACTTGAAGCATTCATTTCCTTCGGCAGGGAAATATTTCTATGGTCCTGATAAAAAAAATGCAAAGCTTTATCATTCATCTAAAGTTGAAGCACTGCTGTCTGAGCTCTGCTGTAAAATTAGGCCACCCCATTTAGGACCATCATCATCTGCACAACTCTTTAAAAAAAAACTCTCAATTTCAAAGGATTACATTACAATCAGTTGAAATAATAATATGCCACACTGCACGCAAAAAAAAACCTTCCGGAGACTCTTCCGTACAAAATTTGTACGACGTTTACATGTCGCATGATTAAGTAAGCGTTTCCACTACCGTGAGTTTGGCCACTATTGTGAGCACAGCAAAAATATTAATTAGCCTAGCAGAAACTGTGATTTTAAGTGTTAAAGAAATTAAGTAAATAGCAAAATAACCTGCATACTTTTAATATATTTACCATTCAGAATGAACAGTAAATCCAAATTAACAATGGCCTAGCTATGTTAAGTTCTACTGTCACGAATAATCCAAGTTCTGTGTATCACTCAGCAGGTTGCAGTCTCTTACCTTATTACATTGTGGAAATGACTCCACTTCTAATGTTGAGATTTAAAGTAGACATTATTAATAAAGTACTAATTTAACACACTCAACTGCACCAAAACATTAATAAATTGCTCACCTCTCCTCTTGCGAGCAGCATACACCACGGCATTGCAGCCTTTTGCGATGACTGGGCCCCAATCGAAGGCATTCAAACGAACCAGCTGATCCTCGTAAAAATTGTCGCCCTCAGATGCTGTAAATGTGCTCCACTGCATCTTTGCAACAGCCTCCTGTAATGAAACTGATCCTCTAGGTAGGCCTACTTAACAGCAATATGAAAGTTTTACATTTGGCATTTGCAAAACTTACCATGATGAAAAAAAAACTATAACCTTATAATAAATTCCATGATTTGAGATGGAAAAAAAAAAATTATATTTTACCAAGTGTTGTTTATATGACATGCCATGTTATTTTCATCCAAATTGGCATGAACAAAAGTGAACAANTCCTGTAATGAAACTGATCCTCTAGGTAGGCCTACTTAACAGCAATATGAAAGTTTTACATTTGGCATTTGCAAAGCTTACCATGTTGAAAAAAAAAAACTATAACCTTATAATAAATTCCATGATTTGAGATGGAAAAAAAAAATTTATATTTTACCAAGTGTTGTTTATATGACATGCCATGTTATTTTCATCCAAATTGGCATGAACAAAAGTGAATAANTTATATTTTACCAAGTGTTGTTTATATGACATGCCATGTTATTTTCATCCAAATTGGCATGAACAAAAGTGAATAAAGACACAAATTAGTGCAGTCATTTTTAATATTTTTTAACAATAGTATAGATGCAGATTTTGGGAGTGCAATTTGCAGTATGTTCTCTAATGTTTTTGAATTTCTCCATGTGAAGTGCTTTATCTAACGTGTGGAAGTTTGAGTGTGTCTGAGATTGACAGTAGTTAAATTTGAATGAGAGAGTCCAATTTTTGAGAAACAATATAGGTTTGACCTTTTGTCACGTATTTAGTATATCATGGGGTTCAGTACTTGATTTGACCGTGCATTGCAATATTTTTCATTGCAACCATTATTTAGGACACGTATCAGTCTCAAATATTAAAATAAGGTGCAGTGTAATGTTCACAATAATAATTGGCAAGCGACATTGTTACAACAAAGCTGTATTAGTTATTTTTCAAACTGTCAAATGGTGGTTGTTTACTTACACCGTACCAACGGAAGGACTATCTGGGTGAATGTGATATTTTCTCTGCATAACATGAACATTAATGCGGTTTTATGTTGCGAGGAGCATAGTTTACTTTGTGTTTTTGTTGTAGATGTTGAGATTTTCTTGTTTAGTTTATTAGAGGTTTGCAAATGTTGGGGTTTTGTACAGCCAGTCAACTAGCGCCAGAATGATTTAATCCACATCTCTGCCACTTGCTTCCTAGTGTGAGAAATAGTNTTGTACAGCCAGTCAACTAGCGCCAGAATGATTTAATCCACATCTCTGCCACTTGCTTCCTAGTGTGAGAAATAGTAAGCATGGAAGGCATGCCAATTTACCTGCTTTGTATGTATCTGGTAAAATTGTATGGAGTAGATAAATGTTTGCACCCTCCATGCTCTGGGAAGCAGAGACCTAGATTNGTATGTATCTGGTAAAATTGTATGGAGTAGATAAATGTTTGCACCCTCCATGCTCTGGGAAGCAGAGACCTAGATTTTGGGCGAATTCACTTTTCAGGAGCTATTTGTGGGCATTTTAAACATTTTTCATGCATTTCTGCGTAACTTTTGGTATTTTTCTTATTTTCTTTATAACTTTTGGTCTTTTACCTCAGTTCCCCGAACCTTCATAGCCCTCCTACAGTATTGAGATTCACAGTATGTACTGGGAATAAAACAATGCACTTCAGTTATGTGATTAAGATTCAGCATGATTTGTACAGTCAACACATATTTTGCAAAATATTTTACAAATTTTACACAGTATGTATCTTACGAATTTTAGGAAAAGACCCTATTCTCCATAATTACTTACATGAGCAATTAACTTACCAAGCCAGATATATTAACATATTTTTGTAATTAACCTAGCTGTATGGAACTATGTGATTGGTTACACAATNGCAATTAACTTACCAAGCCAGATATATTAACATATTTTTGTAATTAACCTAGCTGTATGGAACTATGTGATTGGTTACACAATCTTTTTAGAGTTCTCTTGAACTAGGCCTATGTAAGTTATGCATAGCCGTGCATAGGCAACTTTCTGTGCGTTGGTTTGGCGTTGGCAAAGATTATGGTTATTTTTAGTCACGACTTTCAAGTAGCACTGTACATAAGTTTTCAATTTTTGCTGATATGAAGACTACGGTTTCTCCAATTTCAGCACTGCCTTAAAACCATAAACATATCCTTACTTACCCTGATTTCCCAGCATATCCCTTCCAGTTCTTCATCTTTGGTCAGAATGCCCGTCCCCGAAGCCAAACTAACGCCCACTAGAGCAAAAAATGGTGCAGAGTCACCAAAAAGAATTCGTTTGGCTGTTCTCTTTCGTAGATCGACAGTCAGAGAATTAGTTACCCGTCGAAGAACATTGTCAACGAAAATACGTCGTGCATGAAGTTGGACTTGCGAAGCTACACTCTGTACTGTTGACACCCTACTGGGAGTTGAATATGTACTACGGCCTACCAATGATTCTCGCGGAAAAATGTTGAGTTTCGGTTTGCACAAGGCGACTTTGTTAATCGGTAATAATTCATTGAAGTGCTTAACGCCTCGCACGAAAGCCTGACCATTTTGTACAAAACGGCAGACTAACGCCCGAATTGACATCTCGAACATTTGCTCTAATATGCGTCCGGTGGGACGCAACCTATAAAGTAAAAACTCTGTCTCAGCAAAAGATGTAATTCACTCGTCTGGAAAAAATATGTAAAGCTGTCCTATAAAATACGTAAATCACACTACTTTAACCTTGCTTTGACATCATACAATTATTAAAGATTTTCAGTGTTGCCAAATTACTATCAGAGAAAAACAAACCAGTCTTATGAATGCTACAAAAATGCAAAAATATAGTAACTTTTGTTATTACTATAATATATATAACCACAGTATTTTTCAGGAATATGCTAATATTTAGTCATCCTTAATTCCTGGCNTTGTTATTACTATAATATATATAACCACAGTATTTTTCAGGAATATGCTAATATTTAGTCATCCTTAATTCCTGGCAATAACGTAAGGAAAGTTTCTTATGATGAAGAAGGGGGGAAATCGAAAAACCTTTGACCATTCCCTTTTAATTTGATTTTAGCTTTCATATTTGGAAAATTTATGTATTCGTATATTTCAGTGTTGTCAGAAGGAAGGATTCGCCCTTCANGATTTTAGCTTTCATATTTGGAAAAATTATGTATTCGTATATTTCAGTGTTGTCAGAAGGAAGGATTCGCCCTTCAGAGCATGATTTAAAAAAAAAACTCTTTAGGGGAAATTCTAGGGGTAAAAATCCTTTAGAGGAGATTTTGGAGGTATTTAAAATGGATTATTGAGATTTGGCGGGTTTGGGTTGGTGCAGATGACATAATCCCTGGCTGTTACATCAATAAGGGATCTCTTATCATTCTTGATTATAAGGACATGACATAACCTACCAAAATATATAGAATCTGCGTTGTAACTCATTTATGTTTACAGTATATTGGACATTAACAATAATTTTACATTGCCAAGTATATGTGAGTTGTTATATACTAATATTGTTTCCAGGCAGCAGCACCCCATCGGGTCTTTAAAATGTTGGTTGTGTCACGCCTTTCAGTCAAATACACAAGAGTATTTGCTTCAAATCGAACGAACAGAGGGAGAAGACTTGGAATAACAGCACACTACTACACCAGTACAGAACATTGATACCGTTGTGGAAAAGCAATCCAATGCCCACACACTGCAATCAGCAAAAGTCGTTCAGCATCAAGAATATTGGCGAATTTAGTGTGATCACAAGTGAAGTGTCCCTTTAGTATAATGCATTAAAAATATATAATTCAAATACATAATATAAGAACCTCCAGAAAATGAAGTACACATAAAACGCTGACACATGACGGCATCCTGCCCTCCAGACCGNACATAATATAAGAACCTCCAGAAAATGAAGTACACATAAAACGCTGACACATGACGGCATCCTGCCCTCCAGACCGTCTGCCATGCTGTGAGCCCCATGTCAGCGCATCAGCATTCACGGTGTGCACGAGGGCACGATGCCCTCATGCAAGTGGAGTGCAATGCAAGAGCAGGCAAGATAGTGTCACATTCATTTCCACCCCTTTCCAAGAAGAAGGTAGTCGCGGAAGGTTCCTTAATCAGAAAAGTAATGGGGCAGATTGAAAGCTAATTAGGCTTATTTTACAAAGTATAGGATGTGTTTAAGATGCGAACGACGCCCCTTCAGTGTTTTTCATTTTTCATGATTCATATGAGTTCCTTGTGTTCATCTTATTATGTCACCCTCGTTTCAACCCATCATTTATGTATTTGAATGTCTAGTATATTGTTAATTTTTCAAGGTATTTTATTTCAAGGATTTGTGGGATACACATGCTGGTGATATTTTCAACATTACTTACACTGAAAGTTTCCATGGCATTGATGCGGTGACGATTCGGTCGTCTCTAGGCTGCTTCCATATCACTATAGTCTCTGTCTATGCCCATCCTAAATTTCGAAGTTCAGAGCACTATTGGGTCTGTTTCTTTTCCCAATTTCCACAACCTGTACTTGTGGGTGGCGATTTCAATTGCCACCATCGTATATGGGGCAATCCCTTTGAGGATGTCTCTGGTCGCCATTTGGAGGAATTTTTACTTACATCGTCTTTTACTCTACTGAATGGTACACAACCTACATGACTCGGGCCTCCACATTTCCGATCAAATGCAATTGATTTAACTTTGGTTTCTGCCAGTCTTTCTGGCTGCTTAACCTGGTCGGTACATAATGATACCTGGGGAAGCGATCACTTTCCGATGTTGGAGAGTAAATTTGAATTACCACAACTAAACTTGTAAAGCANAATGATACCTGGGGAAGCGATCACTTTCCGATGTTGGAGAGTAAATTTGAATTACCACAACTAAACTTGTAAAGCATATTTCTATTGGTCGGCCATCTTGCCTTTTCGGCTAATAACCGTGCTTCATATGAAATACTGTTATCTTCTACTGTNTATTTCTATTGGTCGGCCATCTTGCCTTTTCGGCTAATAACCGTGCTTCATATGAAATACTGTTATCTTCTACTGTGATAAATACTTGTGTGAGCATCGTCTCCTAATAAAACTAATATAAAAAATTAAAAAACTGTGTCTGAGTTAATTTCAAAACCTTCACAGGTTATGGGCCCAAATCCACGCGAGTGAAGTGTAAAACTAAGTGACTAAAACAGAACATTTCGCAGCTTTGTTGTGTTCGCTAGCGCGGCAGTTTGAGGTTAGCTTCAAAAACGTGCCGATCGAACTACGAATAAAACTAAAATCAGGTACCTACATAGATATTCAACAATGAACGTAAGTCAAATAGATGATGCCTCTTACATCAAAAAATTGAGGAGTGCCGAAAATTATCAAGTTTGGAAACTTCAGATAGAAATAGTATTTCAATCTGCTGGTCTCAACGACATCGTCACGAGTGTGGCAAAACAGGAAGATTTTACCGAAGTTATGGAAAAAAAAAGATTTAATTCGTCAGGATGCTCGTGAGAAAAAAGCGATTATGTCCTCGGTTCAAAAGACCGTTTTCAATCATATACTGCACTGTAAGACCACCAAAGAAATGTTTGACAAANGATTATGTCCTCGGTTCAAAAGACCGTTTTCAATCATATACTGCACTGTAAGACCACCAAAGAAATGTTTGACAATTTTAGTAAAATTTACGATGTAAATAACGAAAACCAAGTCACCGAACATTTGCAGGCGTTTAATGGTTATCAGTACGACCGATCTCGCGATATGGCATCAAATATAAGCAATTTGCAGAATATTGCTTTTCGTTTGAACACCCTCGAGCAAAATATCACGGACCAGATGTCGGTGTCTAAAATTCTGGCTATTTTGCCGTCTCAATACAACAATTTCAGTATTGCTTGGGGTTCAACCACCAAAGAAGATCACACCATTGATANGCTATTTTGCCGTCTCAATACAACAATTTCAGTATTGCTTGGGGTTCAACCACCAAAGAAGATCACACCATTGATAACCTCATGACTCGACTTTTCTCAGAAGAATCAAAACTCGCCGTACGTAATAAAACTGGAGATATCGTGGCTTTTAAGACATCATTCAAAAATGAGATCAGTCGTTTCGGAACTAAAACAGCTCAAAACAAGACTCCCGGAAATAAAAACTGTTTCACTTGTGATCAACCGGGTCATTTCAAAAATGTGTGTCGTACCAAGAATGTTGGTTCTGAAGACACCAAAGAGATATGCAAGTATTGAAAAAAAAAAACAATTATAAATCAGAAAACTTTTTTCCGTGCCGAACATGAAAAAAGTGAAAAAAAAAAAAAAAAAAAAAAANAGAGCTCAGTGCTGTCCAACTTTAAAATTGAGCGGGACGAAGTAAAAATCGCAAAGAAAAATCAGTCACTGATCATGGCAGGAGTTGGGACTTTTGATGCGAAGGAATGCATCCTTAATGATGTGATTCTTGCTCCTTGTCTTGACAGCAATTTAATATATGTTGGTGCTATAACCGAAAATGGCGGTCAAGTTCTTTNATGCATCCTTAATGATGTGATTCTTGCTCCTTGTCTTGACAGCAATTTAATATATGTTGGTGCTATAACCGAAAATGGCGGTCAAGTTCTTTTTACCAAAGAAAAAATGATGATTTCCAAAAACAACCATACCCTTGAGGGGGAAAAATTGTCAAATGGTTTATACACTTTAACGCTCACACCAGAATACACAGATAAGCAATGCTTTCAAGTAGTAAATTCTGTAAAAAAAAATTGCTGCATGTTGGCACAGAATTCTTGGCCATTTAAGTTACAAAAACAAAAAAACCAATTCAGACAAAATTGTGGAAATTTCAGCATCTGATTGGGATAACACACACAAAAAAAATCTGCGAAATTTGCTTTAAGGCAAAACAATCTCGTTTTCCTTTCCTGTCTCAGCACACGAGAGTAACAAGACCACTCGAGATAATACATACAGATATTTGCCAGATCGAAAAACAGACATGGGACGTATATATCTACATATTGACACTGTATGATGACTATACCTGCTTCAAATATGTTTATTTATTATTTAAAAAAACGGACACTGCTGACATAATTAAACAGTTGGTTTCAGAATTTTGAAGCAAAATGGACCCTGCCAGTTTACAAGATTAGATCAGACTCAGGAGATGAATTTGCCAACGAAAACCTACTGAATTGTGTGAAATCCAAAGGAGTCGTCATGGATTTTACTATCTCACATACTCCGCAGCTGAACGCGAAGGCTGAACGGCTGAGCAGATCTCTCTTGGACAATACTAGAGCCCTGCTCTTCGATTCGCGCCTTCCATCTGACATGTGGGGAGAAGTCGCCAGAGTAAGTTGCTATATTTTAAATCGCTGTACTACGAAAAGCCTTACAGACTATAAGACACCTTTCGAAATGNCGCCAGAGTAAGTTGCTATATTTTAAATCGCTGTACTACGAAAAGCCTTACAGACTATAAGACACCTTTCGAAATGTGGTTTGGAAAGAAACCTGACTACAAGAAGATGCACATTTTTAGATGTACAGCTCATGCGAAAATGCTGACCAGAATTGAAAAACTAGACAGTCGCAGCAAGAAACNATGCACATTTTTAGATGTACAGCTCATGCGAAAATGCTGACCAGAATTGAAAAACTAGACAGTCGCAGCAAGAAACTCCGTTTTGTGGGATATGCGCTAAATGGATACCGTTTATGGGACGAAAATGCTCGAAAAATCATTCATGCTCGAGACGTGATTTTTGACGATGTGATTCCTAGAACCAAAAATGAACCTACCTACGATGACGTCACCATAACCATTGAAATGGAAGAAAACTAAGAAGACAACCCAATACCTATAGACCAAGAAAAAGAAGAAGACGATCAACACCAGAACTCAAAAGAAAACGAATACGAACAAGCAGAAGCCCAGATCCAGACAACTAATGACGAAAACAACAAGAACGAGTCCGCATACGAATATGCAGAAGAAGAGGCACAACAGGAAGAAGCAGAAACTTCGGAAAGAGGATGTCGAAGAAGAAAAATCCCAAAATATCTTCAAGACTACGTGCTGCTTACCTATCAAGAAGCCATAAGTGGACCAAATTCCGTGGAATGGAAAAAGGCCATAGAAAACGAAGAGTCTTCACTAAAAAAAACTAAGTTTTCAAATTTATGCCAATTAGCGAACTGAAAGGCAAGAAACTTATCAGCAGCAGATGGGTTTTCAGACAAAAAGAAAACGGCCAACTTAGAGCACGACTAGTTTATCGCGGATGCATACCTTAAAATGAACTAAAACAAGACCTTTAGTTTGCCTATATTAAATTTTCTGCAAATAAGTTCATTTTATTTTTACAACGAGAAGATGATTATTTTGATACCTTCTGTCTTGTCGTGAACACCAATATACTCCGTTTCCTGCCTTTTCAGCCAATAACAGTGCTTCATATACAATAGTGTTATCTTCTACTGTGATAAATACTGAATACNGTTTCCTGCCTTTTCAGCCAATAACAGTGCTTCATATACAATAGTGTTATCTTCTACTGTGATAAATACTGAATACGTGTGTGAACATCGTCTCCTAATAAAACTAATATAAAACATTAAAAAACTGTGTCCGTGTTAATTTCAAAACCTTCACATCCGATTATCCTTACTTCTTCGCTAACTCATTCGTCTCCTTTTCCCCTACGTTTCGTCGATACCAATTGTTATATAATCGGGCTGATAGGTGCGAATTTTCTTCCTTAATGTCGGAAGCAACAACACCTTTCCCTCCGATTACAGCTTTTAACATTAATGTGGTATATGAAGTCGTCTATGCCTCCCCTTTGAAATCCGTTAAAAGTTCTATGCCTTTTCGCCCTTTTCGCTTTGGTGGTCGGAAACATGGTTCCCCTTGGTGGAATGGAAAATGTGACGAGATTTATCGCCGTCATATGAATGCTCTTCACTAATATAAACGTCAGGCTACATTGGCCAATTTTCTACATCTTAAGCAATTCCAGGCCCAGGCATGGATGTTGTGGTCTGAACGTAAAGAGGATATAATGTATTCACGGTAACTTCAAGATTTTCTGAAACCCTGCTAAATATCTACTTTCAGGGAGCCGATTATGTATCCTTCCGCAGTATGTAAACAAAACATTGCCATGTGACACCTGTCAAACATTTTGTAAACA
>NQII01000737.1:250611-361062 GCA_002778355.1 Clitarchus hookeri
TATAGTTTAGCAATATTAACTTTACAATTACGGCATTAAATTTATACATATTAATATTTAACCTACGAACTATTTCTTTTCAGCTATAACCAACATGTCCCTTCAAAATCCGTTGTTAATTCTTACGGACTTTTAACAAATTATTATAATTTATTGAAAAAATATACTTAAAACTTAAAACAACCAATTTATATAGTGATTCAGTGCTAAAAGCAAGACAAAACCTTTTTCCATATACCATTTTTTTTATAACCAATTGAACATGTAACTCCTAGGGTGATTTTTCAAAGGTTCTTTTCAAAAGTATCGAAGATACCGTGAATGGATTATATCTGGAATACTTTTTGTTCTTCACTTTCTCCTACTACTTCCTCTCGTATATTATGCGGTAAATTAAAAGGCTTTTGTACTGGTAAAGAGGGACAGTGGTCGCAGCATATCCCCCCTTTCACTTGTCCAAGTTTTTATGGATCGCAGGATCGCATTGCCTCTGATACCGTCAAAGAGGATACTATCTTTTGTGCTCCTTTGGTTGTTTCTCGTGCGGCTTCGCGATCATCAGGTTTTTTTTTTANGTCAAAGAGGATACTATCTTTTGTGCTCCTTTGGTTGTTTCTCGTGCGGCTTCGCGATCATCAGGTTTTTTTTTTTTACCAGGCATTTACATTTGAGGAATTAAGCCTTTTTTTTGTACACTACAGCTAATACCACCACTGGTNTTTTTTTTTTACCAGGCATTTACATTTGAGGAATTAAGCCTTTTTTTTGTACACTACAGCTAATACCACCACTGGTTTGGTTTACATCCCTTATGGTCTCCTTAAGCACGTTCCTCTCACTACTCTAATGTGGTTAGTTAAATTCTATGATAAAGTGTTATTTTGTGGTTTTAACCCTGATCGGTGGAGGGATTTTGAAATAGTCCCGATTTTAAAACCAGGTAAATCACCTCTATCAGCAGAGCCTTATCGTCCGATTGCAAAGCGTTCTTGTTTGGAGAAACTTTTTGAGAAATCAGTAAAACACAGGCTTAATTGGTGGTTAGAATATCATTGTTTACTTCGTCAAGAACAACTTGGTTTTCGTTCTGGTATTAGTACCCTGGATGTTATTGCTGTATTGTTTTCACATATTCGGGATGCTTATGCTCACAGGAATATGTTTATTATACTTGGAATCGCCCTTTGATCATGTTAATCTTAAACTTCTTTATGACAAAATGTTTAAACTAAGATTACCACATACCCTTATACGATGTATCCATTCTTTATTTAACATTCGTCATTATATGCCTACAGTTCCTGATGGAGCAGATTTTGTTCTTCAGATGTCCAATGGTTTTGTTCAAGGTAGTACCCTTAGTCCCTTGCTATTTATCTTATATACTCAAGACATCATATTTCACCTGGGCTCTCACGTTCGTTCAATTCAATATGCTGATGATATTGTGCTTTGGGTTGAATGTATCTCCTACGACAAAGCATGTACTTCTATGAGTACGGCCCTTCATTCTTTATCACTTTGGTTGGATTATCATGATTTTAATCTTTCTGTGGATAAGAGTCGCATCCTGTATTTTACGTGTAAACGGTCCCAGTCACCACTTTCTTGTCCAACCATCAGAGTTTATCCTCTTCCCTGTGTGACAAAGGTACAGTATTTGGGTATCTTTTTAGAGATCCATGGTGGATGGACTACTCATGTTGAATACACTATCACCAAATGTCACAAAATAATTAATATTTTTAATGCTCTCGCCCATTATCATTGGGGTTCTAGCTTTTCTGCNCTATCACCAAATGTCACAAAATAATTAATATTTTTAATGCTCTCGCCCATTATCATTGGGGTTCTAGCTTTTCTGGTCTACATTCTTTTTATGTCTCTACCATTTTGTCTTTTTTTAGATTATGGTATTCCGATTGCTGGTCAGCTTCCACTTCTTTTGGTGAACAAATTTGAGACTGTACAGAATGTTTGCCTTAGACTTATTCTTGGTGCTTTCTCTTCTAAGCCCATTACTGTTCTGTGTATGGAATCTTTCCTTATGTCATTGTTGGNAGACTTATTCTTGGTGCTTTCTCTTCTAAGCCCATTACTGTTCTGTGTATGGAATCTTTCCTTATGTCATTGTTGGACTGTTATAAACTTTTGCAAGGTAAACATTGGTTTCGTACTCGTATTTCTCGCATAAGGTGGTTGACAATCTTGGTTATGTCCTACCGAACGTATTATTAACGACGGCATGTTTCGTTCACCCTCCATCTAGATTGTTACACCGTTTGTAGTATGAGGTTTCGCTTCGTTTTCCTTGTCCTATCTTTCTTTCCCCTACTAGATATGATTCTCCCAATGTTCTTCAAAAAGAATTTAAGACTTAAGTTGCTGAATATCCCGACTGTACTTTGATATACACTAATGCCTCAAAAACTATCGAAGGTGTTGTGTCTGCTTATTTTGATGCTTCACATAAATGTTCTGGACTCTTTAAAATCCCTTCTACTGCCACAATTTATTATGCCGTAATTTTTATAATGTATATGGCTTTACGTTATGTTTACGATATCAAAATCTTAAATCCTCTGATTATGTCTCATTCACGTAGTGTATTTACGGCCTTGTCTTCTCCTACTCCCCATAAGGAAGTGCTTATATGGTTTCATACAGGAACAGTGTGTTCTTTTGGACAAACTCAATGTTTCTATCCTCTTTATTTTGTTACCAGGGCATGTCGGGATTCAGGGGAATGAGATGGCGGATAAACTGGCGAAATTGAGCGTTTTACAGAGTGTCTCGAAGTCCCTACTTTCTTCTTCGGGTTTATATCCCTTATTAAGAAGGGGAAATTTTCCGGCTTTGGAAACAGACATGGGAAACTTATACTTCGGTTTCTAATAACTTATGTGCACAATTATTTCCTGCATATTCTCAACCAACATATCATCATTGTAGTTCTCGTGGGTTAGCAATGACTTCTTTTCGTCTCCTTTCCGGTTATAATGCATCCCAGTCTCATTTGTATAAACTTTATATAGTCTCTAATCCTTCCTGTGTATGTGGGGGTCCCTAGTGCAGATTCTATTCATCTTTTGTTCCAGTGTTCCACTGGAGGCGATATAAGTTCGTTGTATGCTGCTCTTCATAGGCTTTGTGTGATTTTTCCTGTCTCTTACCCTTCGGTACTTTCTTTTTCATGCCCCTCGGGTAGTTTGTGTTGTTTCCGCTCGGTTTTTACTTGAGCACAGTATTGTTATTTCATCTTAAGAATTTTGTGTCCTGTTAGATGTCCTCGGTGATCGGCCCACTCTTTCCTTGCTATCCACTGTTCCATGGCCTTTCTTTTCCACCATGCATGATGGGCCTCTACCGAGAAGAGTAGTATTTGTGATCCCGTCTAATATTTCTCTTTAATTATCCTCTATTTTTTGTCTCCTGTTTTTATTTCTGGCCGTGAGCTTTCTTGTTGGCCACATTACCACAAAAAAAATCTTTGCTTCAATGTGTCACTTCTCCCTGCGGTTGATGAGTTAAAAATTAAAGCTTTTGTTTTTGTGTTGTAAAATATTTCCTAAAAGTTATGTGCTTATTGATGAAGGTAAATAAGTGGGTACATAAATTTTTGTTTTGTTACTCTTCGTATTGAGTTATCAATTTTTTAAAATTGTGATTTTATGTTTTTTCCAAGGTGAGAGATATGCGTCATGGTTTGGTTTGGATATGTCATTGCAAATTTANGGTGTCCTGTTAGATGTCCTCGGTGATCGGCCCACTCTTTCCTTGCTATCCACTGTTCCATGGCCTTTCTTTCCCACCATGCATGATGGGCCTCTACCGAGAAGAGTAGTATTTGTGATCCCGTCTAATATTTCTCTTTAATTATCCTCTATTTTTTGTCTCCTGTTTTTATTTCTGGCCGTGGGCTTTCTTGTTGGCCACATTACCACAAAAAAAATCTTTGCTTCAATGTGTCACTTCTCCCTGTGGTTGATGAGTTAAAAATTAAAGCTTTTGTTTTTGTGTTGTAAAATATTTCCTAAAAGTTATGTGCTTATTGATGAAGGTAAATAAGTGGGTACATAAATTTTTGTTTTGTTACTCTTCGTATTGAGTTATCAATTTTTTTAAATTGTGATTTTATGTTTTTTCCAAGGTGAGAGATATGCGTCATGGTTTGGTTTGGATATGTCATTGCAAATTTANAAATTGTGATTTTATGTTTTTTCCAAGGTGAGAGATATGCGTCATGGTTTGGTTTGGATATGTCATTGCAAATTTATTTGTGCAGTTCGATGATGACAGCTTGTTAACGTAGTTTGTAATTATGTCGAATGTATAGAAAAGTGAAAGTTGACAATTGCTTGGAAAGTAAAAAGGTGCGTGCTACTAGATATGTGTTATCAACCGATTACTTGAGAAACGAAAGTTACACGAAATGTGAGAGCTGTGATCATATTTAATATTTGTTTTGATTTCAGCTACTTAAATTGGAAAGAGGGCTGACAGAATGTGTCTAATTGGTTGGTTATATGTGGGCGTGGCGAGTTGTTGATGTGGGGTTTTTGGTTTGTAGCCATCTTACCAGATAGCTAAAATATAAATTTTTTCGTCTTAAGCCGGATGCTTAACTTCTTGGGATTATAACCACAACAAAAATTCAGATGGATATTTATTTTTATATGTCCTGGTTTCTTCATGGCTTTCCTGGCAATTCTGAATTTTAGGATGGACAGCATAAAATATTATTTACAGACGTTAAATATTTCCAATAAAGGTAGGCCTCTATTTGAAGTTTGTTTACATGCCCAAGTCTAGATTGCTTGAAGTACATAAATGTTCATGCTCATTGAAGCAATTTTGTCATTACTGTCTGAATTGAAAAAGGAAGTGCAGAAGTATGCAAAGGCATGAACGTGTATACTTCTACTGCCTTTGTACTTATATGTATGAAATATGTAGGTTGTAAGAGTTGATATCCAGCATTAGCATTCTGTGTAGGTGTGAAATTATTAAGTATGAAGCACGAAGCGCTCTAAAATGTTGGAATCTTGGAGTTTCATGTAAGAACACTCACACTCAAAAATACTGTTCAAGCATAGCTAAACATGTGCTGATGCGCAATAGCACATAGCCACACACACCTATTGTTATTCACTGCTTATGAAGATCCATGAAGTTAGGTTAGATCTTCCTGCATTTAGTATGGTAAAGCCACTGAATTGACATCAATTGTAATTAATTTTTTTGTATTTTGCCCCCACAATTTGCAAGATCTTAATAGTCCTACCCACTATTGAGTTTGGTATTATGTACTGCGAATATCGCGATGCCCCCATTAAATTTGTGTTCAGTTTGATTACGGTACTTATGTTGATTCATACCATTTTCCAAAATTTTTTTTAGGAAAAGTTTGTTTTCAGAAATGCTCATTTAAGTCGGAACAGCCTATACCAGTACAGTTGTGGGTAATGATGCAGTTTAGGGGCTTTTCTGTAAAAAATATAAAACCCCCGAAAAGTGGTATATTTCCACTCTACTAATTACGCAGAACACGAATATACTAGTGTCATTTACGCATGACTAATTTTGTAATATGTGCCCACCTAACCTAACAGAACCTAACACCACGATGAGTGAATCATTATTTTACATTTTTAAACTAACCTAGGAATGTAGGGTGTTAATCCGAGGTTAGTTAAAAACCCTATTATCCTAGGTTTGATTAACACCCTATAATCCTAGGTTAGTTTAAAAATGTAAAATTGTGATTCACTCATCGGGAGGTTAGGTTCTGTTAGGTTATGTGGGCTCATATTACAAAATTAGTCATACCTTAATGACCCTAGTATGGCGGCCGACGTAAACAAAGCGGCGGGTTGTCTGTACTTTTAACTATTTTATTTGATATGTTCTACTTATTTTAACATTACGTCCTCCTAAATATGAACAAGGTAAGCTGTGCAGAACCCATTAATGCTACTTTTGTTGGGCTAGGATGTTTCGTTCAGAAAAGCCCCTAAACTGCATAATTACCAAAATAAATATAATGCTCTTAAAAGC
Organism: Clitarchus hookeri; assembly: GCA_002778355.1. Lineage (NCBI taxonomy): Eukaryota > Metazoa > Arthropoda > Insecta > Phasmatodea > Phasmatidae > Clitarchus > Clitarchus hookeri. The sequence goes on from NQII01000737.1 coordinate 256,669, forward strand.
AGGACANCTAGGATGTTTCGTTCAGAAAAGCCCCTAAACTGCATAATTACCAAAATAAATATAATGCTCTTAAAAGCAGGACAATTAAGGAGAGAAGCAATGTTTCTTCGTTTGACGTGCAAGGTTGAGGAGTCGACTATGGCTAGGTCGAGCATTAGATGTCTCCTACTGGCTGTTGTTAGGTTGAGCTGTCATTTCGCGCGAATATGAAGGCAACTAATTCTAGGAAATGCTGGCCCACCCGTCTCATCTCATCGTCGGGTTCACTCGGAACTCCTTGTATTGTCGCAGTCACCTGATGCTCTCAGTTGTCTCTGCGCTCGCGCTAAACGTGGTTGTGTTAGTGATTTTTATGTGCTTTTATTGATTTCTGTGTTTCATTATGAGTGGAAAATGGAACAGAGTTGTAGTTTCTATTGAAACAAAATGTAATGCATTAAAATGGTTAGACAGTGGCGAATCAATTAAAAAGGTGACTGCCGAGTTGAGAGTTGGGGAAGTGACTGTTGGGGATTGGGGACATAACCGGACAGAAATCGATAACTTTGTCAACAAAAGTGTGAGTGGTGGCAGTGGTTTGAGTCGAAAGACTTTGAAGTAGGGCGACTACGAGCAGACGTCTGAAACTCTTTTTTTGTGGTTTTCACAGCTTCGAGGGATGGGTAGTCCTGTGAGTGGGCCAATGCTTCAAGCTAAGGCGCTCGAGTTCCACAAGAACTTTAAAGACGGCAATGAAAAATTCACTGCAAGCGATGGTTGGCTGGACAGGTGGAAAAAGAAATATGGCATAAGACAGCTGAACATTAGTGGGGAAAAATTGTCAGCTGACTCATCTGAAATTGCAGAATTCCAGAAAAAAAATGGAAGAAATCATTTTTGAGGAAGGATTAACCTCAGATCAAATCTAACTCAGATGAAACTGGTCTTAACTTTCAAATGCTACCTTCAAAACCCTTAGCAGCAAAATCTGAAAAAACTGCTCCCGGATTTAAAAAGAGTAGAGAGAGTCACAATTCTGGCTACCTGCAATGCTTCNAGCAAAATCTGAAAAAACTGCTCCCGGATTTAAAAAGAGTAGAGAGAGTCACAATTCTGGCTACCTGCAATGCTTTGGGTCCTTTGAAACTAAAGCCTCTGCTTATTGGAAAGTCTAAGAACCCAAGAACCTTAAAAAATATAAAAGTCAACTGTCTGCCAACAATGTACTGCAACCAAAGAAATGCATGGATGGAAAGCAAGATTTTTAGTGACTGGTTTTTTAATGAATTTGTTCCTGTCACTTAAGCATCTTTGAAGGAAAAAAGACTCCCCAGGAAAGCTATTTTATTATTAGACAATGCACCATCTCACCCAGATGCCCAAGAACTATGCTATGGTGATATTAAAGCTGTATTTCTACCCCTAATGTGGCGTCGCTCATTCAACCTCTAGACCAAGGAGTTCTAGAAACGATTGAGATAATTTACCGTTGAAGGCTTCTCCAGATTTTGATTGCAAAATTAGATGACGGAATGACTGTCAAGGAAGCCTTAAAGCAAGTCACAATGAAAGATGTAGCATACTGGATTGCTTCAGCGTGGGATGAGGTAAAACCTACCTACCACCATTCAAAAGTCATGGAAAAATTTATTTGGCTTAGGTGGACAACCAAAACAAGTGCCAGAACAGGAGAATGTGAACGAACAAGTTCAACTGGTCAATGAGCTAACTGATGAAAATCAAATCAACAGTGAAGACATTCGTGATTGGTGCAGTGCAGAAGTCCAGATGGAGATTACCGATAACTCCAAAAATATCACATTCCGATTGGTTGAAATCGATCAACGCTGCTCTTGCTTACATAGAGCAACAAGAAGAGTGTAGGCCACATGACATACTGACTTTTCAGCGTTGGCGTAACATCGCATCATCCAAGAAAGGACAGAGGTTAACTCAGAAAACAATCAAAGTCTTTTTTAAGTAATATGTAATCTCACGTTTCCACTAACTTACAGGTCTGTAACCACATGTTTATTTTACGTTTTCAATTACAATAAACCAGTTTTTACATTCTTCACATGAGGTGATCTCGGTCCTAATTACCTCTGATAATCGGGAGTCTACTGAAGTATACTGTGTGACAGAAATAACTCTTTGAGAAAGTTGAAAAAATTTCAACATGTGTGTTTTTATTCTCATATAGAGTTTTCAAGCTGTTAAGACTTTATTCTAAGGTTTCTGGTCTCATTATCAATGTTTTTGTAAAAATAATTTTTATTGGCAATTGAAATCATTTGTTTTGCCATTTTGTGAACACTCATAGGTTAATTGTGTTAGTAAAACTTATGCTAGTGGTCTATTTGTACCAATTACATAATGTTTTATGCAGATCTCTTAAATAGACTTTGGTTTTTAGTTTGGTAACAGTTAGGTTTGGGAATGTTTTCTTAATTAAATATATTGGGTACTGCTCCAGTTATGTGCTCCATTTTGAGACTCAATTGTTTTAGATGCGTCATAGATTTTCTGTTTTGGTAGCCATTTGTTTTTTTTTTTGTAGATGTGTGTGCAAAAATTAGAAACCAGATGCACAGATATGCACTGTTAACTTTTTTCTGCCTCAGTGATGGAAAGTTGATCAGGAGAACAACAATGTCTGGACGTAGAACAAACACAGCCACTGCTCGCCTGAAGCAGGACTACTTGCGACTCAAGAGGGACCCTGTCCCTTACATAGTCGCAGAGCCTTTGCCATCAAACATGTTGGAATGGTAAGCATAATTACTGGATTTAATTCAAGCTTTCTGTGTCCTACCTTATTTAACCCTGCTGTATAGATCCCTTCCCTTGTATAGCACCTCTTTCTATAACATATGATTTTGGAAAGCTTGAGGGAAATCTGCAAAAGAATTAATTTGTTGCACGTTTTTTTGTTGCTACACACATTGAGTTTCTCTTAATGAGCCATGGTTGCCACTCATCTGGAAAACCAGGAAATGTCAGGGAATTTCAAACAAGTTAGCTAAATGCCAGGGAATTCTGTAAAATGCAAGCTATATTTGGCAGTTGTTTCATCAATTGTGTGCTGCTACCGTAATCGTATAAAATGGTTTTAATGATTATGGACCGAATGCGTAGAAATTTTTCTTTGCAATTTATGTAGGGAACAATTTTGTAAGGTCAGAGAAGTATTTTAGTGTAGAAGTGTGTAATAATGCAAAGGCATCAATCTTTACAGAAGAAAGAGTTAGCAAAAGTTTAAGGGAAAAAAGATTATTTTCATCGGAGAATTTTCCAATGGTAAAAAGGTGGCAACTCTGATGACTCTGTACTGGACATAGCATATATCTAAAAATAGATACCATCCCCCTTCCTTGTTGTCTGTGTTATACCTATTTACTCCGCCAACCATTTACCTCTCAGACGGTCAAATGTTTCCGCATGTGACGTTTCCTGCCATTGTACTCTTGCTCGCTTGTCTTCGCACTTTACTTGTGTTATTACAATTTGTATTTCTCTTGGTTTTTCGTTACTGTTTCTTGATGACTTATGCTTATTGTTGATAACCCGTGCCTTTTATACGGACTTGCAATTTCGTTAAAATGGATGGACAGAGAGCTAACTTGCTGCATTATGTTAAGGCCGCAATCCATTACTGCTGACGATTACCGATATCATTCGTCAGTGTTCGTCAGAAGTAACGAAACAGCTTGCAGTAAACTGTAAATATTTTCTTTGTAAGTTCTCAGTAGTGGTATTCGTTAAAAGTAAAGAGAAATGATTGACTTATGAATATAACATTTTATTTCTCTTTTAATTTAAAGATTTCTTAGAAATAAAAATATATACTATTGTTTGAATGAAGAAAATAAGTTTTATAACATAAATTCTGCTTTGAGTTTATTTTTTTATAGCTTATTTGAGGAATTTCAATCAGGGATATTTTGTATTCAATGATGCTATCGTGTGTGNTGAGTTTATTTTTTTATAGCTTATTTGAGGAATTTCAATCAGGGATATTTTGTATTCAATGATGCTATCGTGTGTGCATATGTAAATATTTTGAATAACCTAAGACTTGAATTACCCACCAATATTTTGTTTCACTGACATTGTTCGACCTCTTTATCTCCAGTAAAGTCAGTTATTTCAGTAATCAATCTAGCCTGCGCAGGGTGCCAGCCAGCAGCACGCAGAAACTAGTGCCAGTGATAATTTGTGCTCGTCAGAATCTGAACAGTAGTTGGCATTACTGAAATAACTAGTCAGTGAAATCTCTTGAATATCAGATTGCAGCCCTTGACTGTTTACAATAAAGTGGCACTTTTGAAAGCCCTTTTAGTGTCTTCTTTCTTAGATTTGTACATATCCTTCCATCTCACTTCTATATAAATTTTGCTATGTGATTTCATTTAATGTTTCCATCGACTATACAAATCTGCTGTGGTTACCCAATAGATTAAACGCACCATATAATCACTGTTAAGGTGAACAACATAAACAATAGAACACATTTTTTTAATAACATATACTGTACACAGTACTAGTAAAAAAGGGGAAAAAAATGTATTGTTTGTGAAGTGTTTTGAAGTAACATGTATACTGAAATAATTTTCATTTATAATAGGAATAATTTTGTAGGTTAAGTATATTAATTTTTCATGTTTACGTTTAGTTTAAAATTGTTAAGTGTTAGAAAAGGCACCTTAACTATGCCGTAAAAAAGATTAAAATAAATAAATAATAATACTCGTGTTGATTTTATGCCAGAGACAATTGAACATGGACTTACAATGTTTGGTAAAACATTGCACAGCTCAATGTTTTTAACATTTTGGGTGATAAAGAAAGGCTAATTATACGTGTCTAGGGTATCATCTTTTTCAGAATATGTCTGCTTTTTAAAATAAATTTATGTTTAATTTAAATTAAAAGTGTAATTTTCACACTAGAGATGACTAAACATGTACTTCATGCAAAAAATTGTAAATTTTGATGTATATGGGTTGCTGGTTTAAATAAAAAATTACAAAGTTGCGTTAAACTGCCTGGATAAAATACACGTGTATGAATGAGTAGCATTGAACAAAAGCCGGTGCCTTTTAGCAGACAAATAATGCTCCCTTGTTAACGTGAAAGCTGAAAAATTCTTAAACGTGGAAAAACTTTCCAGTACCAAATGAAAGGCCTTGTAAGCCGTATGAGCGTAAATAAAAAAAAAAATTGGCTTATTATTCACTTTAACACTTCTTGAAGGAAGCACACACATAAAACAAAACATAAGAAAGTTCATACAATTTGTATGAAAGAAGTTACTGAAAACGTTCTAACTACTTCCAACTCGTAGCTGTGGTGGTGTAATGGTTAGTCTACTCCTCCCCCCCACCCCCACACCTAGGCAAATTGGGTTCGATCCCTGGCTGGCAGATTTTTGCACGTGAGAAATGTAACAGATGATGCCGCTGGTCAGTGGGTTTTCTGGCAGAGGTAATTGTATATAATAGCGGCTTTTCTAAAGGAAGCATAGTAGACCCACAAAAGTAACATAAATGGGTTCTGCATAGCTTACCTTTTTATTGAGTAGGATGTAATAATAAAATAAGCCAAACGTCGAAAATAAATATACGAAGAGTTCGGCTGCTTTGTTTACGTCGGACACAATGATGTTTGGCTGTGGATGTGTAGACGTTACCGCAGGTTAGTTGCAGTTTAGATGCGAGACAGTGGGGTTTGTGACGAGTGGTGTGTGTTGTTATGTCCGAATCCGACCGTGCGAAGGCCTGCGATTTAAGAATGGAGGGTGCAAGTACGTGTGCTTCTGTGCCTGACAGTCATCCATGCGGCAGGTGTCACTTGGACGTTTTAGTAGATCATGGTGTTTTGTCGAGTGAAGTAAGGTGCAAGTCATGCACGACGGTAGTTGAATTGGCAGAGGACAATGGAATTGTACCTGCTGCCTATCTAGGTGAGTTAATTCATATACTTCCGGTATGTTTTACTGTTACTTTAAAACCCTAAAATCCTAGATGAAGTTGCATCTGCAGCGTCTTTTAAAATGTAACAACAGCTAATTCTGGTATTTCAAGGCTGTCCTCTCCGCCCACGCACATTTACCAATTGCCTCACAACACCTCTCCTGTCTAATGATGAACAGTCATGACAAGAATTTATCAATAAATTGCACGATCAAAATTATGATTGACTGCCTGTCATGATAGCTGAGTCTTGGGGTTCACACAAAAAGTTAGTTACCTGGATAGAGATAGTCACTTTCTGGTATAACACACTTAATTTCAAATGACCAAAAAATTTATTTGTGTGATGTGAAACTTTCGTAAATGGTATTATTAATATTTAAGACAATTCTTATGTGATTAATTTGTAATGTTAGTGAGTACGTGTGGAAAAGAGAAGCCTTGAACATAAGATATGAATAAATTAATACACACGTAAATTTTATTAATATANAATACACATATTTTCCTTCCTCCCTACATATCTCGCAACAGAGACAACAAAACTACTACGTATTTTTTTTTTGTGTCAGTCTTGCAGAACATGTGTAGTTTGTGTTTGGCGAGAAAAAAATTATGTTTATACAAAATTTTTTGGTTCTGTAAATCCTGTAATTTGTATATAGAAAAAATGTGTGCAGGTTTTTAGTTTATATCAAATACTTGTGCTGTAGTTGTCTGCCCAACGCTACATTATGACGTGATAGATACTCGCAGAGAATATATGGTATCATTTGTGTGTTCTTTCACGTGTAGGCTGTTCATGGTAAAGTGAGCACTTCTGGAATTAACCTTTGAAAAATGTCACTAATTCAACTTGAGTACATAGCAATGGCACTGACGGACATGCACCCAGTAAAGTTGGTATTGACGGAAGGAAAGTAGTTCCATGTTTTAACGTTGAATTGAAAGTGTTAGGTAAAAATTCATGAATAATGAAATATTTTGCTTTCTGCTTTTCTAATGCATATAAGTGCAAGATTCAGCAAATTTGTAAATATTTACTTTTCTAATAATTTTGCAGATCTTCTTGACCNCTAATGCATATAAGTGCAAGATTCAGCAAATTTGTAAATATTTACTTTTCTAATAATTTTGCAGATCTTCTTGACCGCTGCAAGAATAAAGTGTTTTGACTCGTGGCAATGTTAATTGTAAATATGGTGGAAGAATACACAATGTGCATAAAAGTAGATCTTGAGCAGGCCTTTCAGAAGTGCTCAGTTTACTGTGAACAGCCTTTAATTACTTCCAGTTTGAAGGTGTCAATTGTTCTACACGACAATATAGTTTTAGTTTTGCTATTTTTGCCAGGCTATATGCACAATATGACTTTTAATACAACATTCCCTTTAGAAGACTTTTTCCACGTTGTAATGACGCAGTATTATTAACTTTCGGAATACGCTGTTCATTTTCTTTCATTTAACGGGGTTTCGTAATATTTTATCAACATTCAAAATTAAAGCCGTGGTGGTTCGTTTGTGGAATGACGCTTATCAGGCATCCGGTTGCGGTTTCAAAAATCTTAGTTTGTGTTACGCGTCAACATTAGATTAGAAGCCTTTCCAAACTACGTCGACAGTTTTGTTCTGGAAGTTCAATTATCTTTTACTACGACGCAGTTTGGATGGCACTGCTGGCTCTAGTAGTTCAATTATTTTAACTTACGGTGCAGTTAAGAGGGCTACGCAGTTTTGGATAGCGCGTGGCGGTGCACACCAGGCCCTTATCTGTGAAAAGGGGGAGGGGGTGTTGCCACGAGTGATAAAAATGATAAAAACCCTGGACGAATACTCACTCGGGAAAAATGGTCTAGAACAAGCAACCAGAGAATACGCGTCAGGCGTGGCGCTTTACCCCCACACCGGAAACTTTATTCTGCTTATTTATTTCTACGCCGGTGTGAGAGGTCGCTAGATATTTGGGCGATGCAAGTTTTTATGAAGGAAATAATTAACTAACAATGACCGTGGCGCTGCTCTCTAGATTGTCTGTGTATCGGTGAACCCTGTTCGTACTCTGCATACCTGAACTGTACGTGAACTGTGGCATCAAACTGTTTAAATAAAATTACAGAATAATAAACCGGAACTTGAATACATTATTTGTTATTAAATTGGCACCTTTTTAAAGAGTTTATGTTGCTACCACTGAGCTAGCTGAGTGGCAACTTCCAGCCGTCAATACCATGACGTGCGGCATAACAAATATGGCGGCCTAACGCGTGGCTGTAATATTATAAAGCCGGCTATAACGAGCAGCGTGCCACATTACATTTATGGCGCCCAACGCCAGACGTGCAATATTAAAAATACGGAAATAACTGTGCGCTGGAACATTACAACGTAGTACTTTAGGCATTACCATTTTATATTAAAAGTGAAAACTAAGGTTTTGATGTATATGCCATATTGAATTCTTTGAATTATTACTGGTTAAAGCCTTTAAGAAAATTTAGAAAATGCTTTTGTAGTCTTTTTGGGTATTTCCAAAACACCTCTTGAGAAAAAGTGTGCATCAAAATAACAACTGAATAATAACCAGCGAAAACCAGATTGTTTTATATATGATTGCAGTTAAGGTAATATAAATATGTATATATTTATTTAATATTTTAGAAATTTGTTTGTAATGTAATTATTTTTTAGTATCTCAGATGTCACATTTGTATAGAGTCTTAATGTTGTATATAAGTTTTCTTTGGACAAAATTTATGGGTCTACAAAGGAATGTAATGATAAGGTTTGCTGTGTGGAATTTCTATTAAATTTTCTGATTTTGTGATCTTTCCACAGGCATTATGTTGTAATAGGCCCACAAGAAACACCCTATGAAGGGGGCATGTACCATGGAAAGCTCATCTTCCCAGGAGAATTCCCTTTTAAACCTCCAAGTATTTACATGATCACATCAAATGGAAGGTTAGTATGCCTACACTATTTCCCCAAATGGAGAATTTTTTTCGTATTGAACATTACTCTCATGTTTTTACTTGAAGTTTGAGAACTGTGCAAAGGATTGTCACCTCCAGAAAACCCTCAAAAATAAAGGGAGTTTTCTGCCTCCAAGCATCAAACATTAACACCTACTTTAGCTGTGTGCAAAGAATTTAGTTTCATAGATTAGGTAACTGGCTACACATGAAGATATTGCACAATCTTACTCTCAGCTGGCAAGCATTACCAACCACATGGCAATATTTCTGGGTATGTTTGAACATTTAATTTTTACAATACCTTCAATTCGTGATTTTGTGGCTGAAATTATTGGTTGTAAGTGTTAGGTAATTTAACTGCAANCTAATGCATATAAGTGCAAGATTCAGCAAATTTGTAAATATTTACTTTTCTAATAATTTTGCAGATCTTCTTGACTGCTGCAAGAATAAAGTGTTTTGACTCGTGGCAATGTTAATTGTAAATATGGTGGAAGAATACACAATGTGCATAAAAGTAGATCTTGAGCAGGCCTTTCAGAAGTGCTCAGTTTACTGTGAACAGCCTTTAATTACTTCCAGTTTGAAGGTGTCAATTGTTCTACACAANTTCCAGTTTGAAGGTGTCAATTGTTCTACACGACAATATAGTTTTAGTTTTGCTATTTTTGCCAGGCTATATGCACAATATGACTTTTAATACAACATTCCCTTTAGAAGACTTTTTCCACGTTGTAATGACGCAGTATTATTAACTTTCGGAATACGCTGTTCATTTTCTTTCATTTAACGGGGTTTCGTAATATTTTATCAACGTTCAAAATTAAAGCCGTGGTGGTTCGTTTGTGGTATGACGCTTATCAGGCATCCGGTTGCGGTTTCAAAAATCTTAGTTTGTGTTACGCGTCAACATTAGATTAGAAGCCTTTCCAAACTACGTCGACAGTTTTGTTCTGGAAGTTCAATTATCTTTTACTACGACACAGTTTGGATGGCACTACTGGCTCTAGTAGTTCAATTATTTTAACTTACGGTGCAGTTAAGAGGGCTACGCAGTTTTGGATAGCGCGTGGCGGTGCACACCAGGCCCTTATCTGTGAAAAGGGGGAGGGGGGTTGCCACGAGTGATAAAAATGATAAAAACCCTGGACGAATACTCACTCGGGAAAAAATGGTCTAGAACAAGCAACCAGAGAATACGCGTCAGGCGTGGCGCTTTACCCCCACACCGGGAACTTTATTCTGCTTATTTATTCCTACGCCGGTGTGAGAGGTCGCTAGATATTTGGGCGATGCAAGTTTTTATGAAGGAAATAATTAACTAACAATGACCGTGGCGCTGCTCTCTAGATTGTCTGTGTATCGGTGAACCCTGTTCGTACTCTGCATACCTGAACTGTACGTGAACTGTGGCATCAAACTGTTTAAATAAAATTACAGAATAATAAACCGGAACTTGAATACATTATTTGTTATTAAATTGGCACCTTTTTAAAGAGTTTATGTTGCTACCACTGAGCTAGCTGAGTGGCAACTTCCAGCCGTCAATACCATGACGTGCGGCATAACAAATATGGCGGCCTAACGCGTGGCTGTAATATTATAAAGCCGGCTATAACGAGCAGCGTGCCACATTACATTTATGGCGCCCAACGCCAGACGTGCAATATTAAAAATACGGAAATAACTGTGCGCTGGAACATTACAACGTAGTACTTTAGGCATTACCATTTTATATTAAAAGTGAAAACTAAGGTTTTGATGTATATGCCATATTGAATTCTTTGAATTATTACTGGTTAAAGCCTTTAAGAAAATTTAGAAAATGCTTTTGTAGTCTTTTTGGGTATTTCCAAAACACCTCTTGAGAAAAAGTGTGCATCGAAATAACAACTGAATAATAACCAGCGAAAACCAGATTGTTTTATATATGATTGCAGTTAAGGTAATATAAATATGTATATATTTATTTAATATTTTAGAAATTTGTTTGTAATGTAATTATTTTTTAGTATCTCAGATGTCACATTTGTATAGAGTCTTAATGTTGTATATAAGTTTTCTTTGGACAAAATTTATGGGTTTACAAAGGAATGTAATGATAAGGTTTGCTGTGTGGAATTTCTATTAAATTTTCTGATTTTGTGATCTTTCCACAGGCATTATGTTGTAATAGGCCCACAAGAAACACCCTATGAAGGGGGCATGTACCATGGAAAGCTCATCTTCCCAGGAGAATTCCCTTTTAAACCTCCAAGTATTTACATGATCACATCAAATGGAAGGTTAGTATGCCTACACTATTTCCCCAAATGGAGAATTTTTTTCGTATTGAACATTACTCTCATGTTTTTACTTGAAGTTTGAGAACTGTGCAAAGGATTGTCACCTCCAGAAAACCCTCAAAAATAAAGGGAGTTTTCTGCCTCCAAGCATCAAACATTAACACCTACTTTAGCTGTGTGCAAAGAATTTAGTTTCATAGATTAGGTAACTGGCTACACATGAAGATATTGCACAATCTTACTCTCAGCTGGCAAGCATTACCAACCACATGGCAATATTTCTGGGTATGTTTGAACATTAAATTTTTACAATACCTTCAATTCGTGATTTTGTGGCTGAAATTATTGGTTGTAAGTGTTAGGTAATTTAACTGCAANAATTTTTACAATACCTTCAATTCGTGATTTTGTGGCTGAAATTATTGGTTGTAAGTGTTAGGTAATTTAACTGCAAAAAAATGAAAATTATATTAGGGGTGTTTAGACTGACCTCTCAATAGTTCAGTGCACATGTTAGTTCTTCTGTCCAGCAGTCACATGTTCTTCAACCAATGCAGGGCCTTTTTTTTCTGTTCATCTGCCCATCAAATGTTTATTAAGCTTCAACTTTTGATGGACAGATGGGTGAGCCAGCCAGCCCCTTCTGAAGACGTTCCTTGAATATCAGTGTGCACTTTGAAATAAAAAACAAGTTAGTGGATTGGTGTTTATTTAGCTCTGTTGGTAAAATTAAGAATTGAAAATCATTAAAATTTCAGAAGTAAAACGTATTACATTTAGAATCTGAGTGTTTGTACAATATTTACATGAAATGTGACAAAACCCCTCTTTAGAAAGTGTGGATTGCAGTAACAACTTGATAAACTGACTGATAGTGAAAATATATTGGGCTGTGGTGGATGGAGGGGGAGGGGGGCAAAGTTTTGGATATTCAAAGACTTGTTTGGATATTCAAAGACTAAATTTCTTCATCTTCGACTTTGGGTCTAACCAAAAACTTCAAAGATTCCAATTTTTTTTCTAATGAGAAATATGACTTGCAAACTTCCATATTTTATGCTATCCCATTTCACTCACAAACTACTTAAGCTCACCTGTAACTATTATTTTCATGCAGAATTGCATTAACTGATGATTGCTTTTATAGCAGTGCTTCACAACGATAATTTTTTTCTGCAACCCAAGTTATTAAAAATAAATGTTTCACACCTTTGCTAAATGTCTTGGTAAATTTGCAAATTAAATTTATTTTGAATGTATTTATTTAGTTCACAACGAAAGAAGTGCTTATTGTTTTTGGTGTGGAACATGTCTGAATCTATAGAACATATTATCTAGGTGACGCCAACTTTGCAATTCCAGCACCAAAACTGCACTTTTTTCAGATGGGCAACAACACACACTATTTTCCATGGCAACTAACGCAGAGTGCTGCGAGATAATTGTACGAATTGTAAAGTTAATACGCCCGAGGGTTTAACAATACTTACTAGGTATTAGCACATCACTCTGTTCTTTGTATCACTGACAATCAATCAATCATCCCCCTGGCGTACCATATCAAACCTATTTGTGATTGAATANCTCTGTTCTTTGTATCACTGACAATCAATCAATCATCCCCCTGGCGTACCATATCAAACCTATTTGTGATTGAATATGACATACATCTAACAGTGTATGAAAAAATTAGTGATAAAAGTGACAGCGGTGCAAAACATGCCAAAGTGTCTTTACATTTTGAGGAAACCTGCAAATCCTATGTAAATTTTCTTTGCTTGAAACAAAGAAGCATATATTTGTACAGGCACAATGTTCAAGCATTTGTTGTCTAAACCAGGAAGTAAGCTATACTATTTATTTATACTGGTAGTTATTGTATTAATTTTTGTTATAGGTTACGAAAAATCGAGGCTTTTTCAGGAGAAAAAATGTGAACGGCTACTACAGATTTACAACATTCGCACATTTTCGTATTGAATCAGGAACGCAGTAATTCATTTCATGTAATATCAATGGAATTTCCTAAGAGTTAAAAAAATTAGTGTTACCATTGATTTTGACTGTCTTTAGTTCAAAGAGAAAAAAATTATCTTCACATACCCCTAATAATAAATAATTTAATTTTTATTATTGGTCATGCAAGATGTGCACCTGTCTTAGCCATTTTGACTCCCATGAAAATAATCCTTCAACTTTAAAGGAGAACTTTAAATAAACTTTTCTTTGGACACTGTTTGTGTTCGGGCACAACTACAAAATATCCAATAAATTTTTTAATTGCATGTTTTTTTACCAAACTTCTGCAATGTGTTTTATGTATCCGCCAGCCAAGGAAAATAACCCTGCTAATGGAGAGATAAATATTTCCCAGGTACCAAAGCAAATATGTTGAGTTTGTCTTATTTTTGTAGGTTTTCATATACATGGTACTTGACCAGGAATGTCCACATTGTCTGTCGTTGCCATTTGCAGAATGCGCATGAGAGTTGTGCAGATGGTTGTTTGCGGCTACGTGCAGTCAGTCTGGCAACTCTTGAGTTGGACCATCCAAGACTTAGCACAGTATTTCATTATGATTAGGGACAAGGTTTTATGATTTTATTCTTTTGAACATGGTATATAAAGTTAAGAGAAATGGATATTTATTCACATTCTAGTAAAATTTGTAATATGTAGCATTTAAACAACTACTGCGTGATAACAGGAGTAANATGGATATTTATTCACATTCTAGTAAAATTTGTAATATGTAGCATTTAAACAACTACTGCGTGATAACAGGAGTAAGCATTTTATTTAAAATGAATTAAGGGAGACATTTAATGACATTTAGGTATTAAAGTATTTTTTGTTACAAACGTTGAAGTTTCTAGACGATGTGCATTTCCTTTTGTCAGCATCTTACAAAAATTATTTGGAATATATCATTTATTAGAAGATATAGAAGTTTTACTAATAAAATAGAGTACTTTTGGTAATGCAGTTTTAATTTTTACTATGTTAACTTAAATTTTGATGTAATTTAGAATTTATCATTATTCACCATAATCTTGCATCAAACGATGATGAAACGTTTCAGGTTCAAAACGAACACTCGCCTGTGCTTATCCATAAGTGACTTCCACCCAGACACGTGGAACCCTGCGTGGAGCGTGTCTACAATTCTCACCGGGCTGCTGAGCTTCATGATCGAGAAGAGCCCTACCTACGGCAGCACAGAGTCCTCGGAGTACGAGAAAAGGCAGCTGGCGGTCCAGAGCTTGCAGTTCAACTTGAGGGACAAAACTTTCTGCGAGCTCTTCCCAGACCTTGTCTCGGTAAGTCCGTGTGTGATTTCTGAACCTGTTGGCATATCGTCCTTTAATACTCTTGTCTGCATTTGGTCTGCTGCAGAATATATATAAACCATTATTGGCTTTTTTGTGTGCAGTAAGCTCTTTTTCATATTTCCCACTCTGTGAGTTGCTGTTAGATTACTTTTCATGCCAAAAGCTCTTCCATTACAGCTTCTAAAGTGAAAAATTGTTTGCAACAATCAAGCTCCTGCTCATAACTGCATGTGTTCTAGCNTCTTCCATTACAGCTTCTAAAGTGAAAAATTGTTTGCAACAATCAAGCTCCTGCTCATAACTGCATGTGTTCTAGTGTTCTCATTGGCTAGAGTTCTTAAAAGTAATGTGTGGAGATATTTGAGGCAATTACTTTTGTTTCGTAAAGCAGCCACCTGCTTGGAAACTCATTTGTGTACACTTTTCAAGTGTAAATTGAGGGATAGCTTTAAAATTACCTTGTCTCTGTTATTCTTTCTTTTCTTTAATAAACACTTCCTAAAATTTACTATAAAAATAAGATATAGTATTATTTTACTAGGCCACATTTTATTTCAATAATTACAACTTAACATGCAAGAATCTCAAAATATACAGCAAAATATAAGCAGACCTGTTTTTTTTTTTATTAATTTGAATATTCCAAAACCATGCCTTGGCTTAGAATTGGGACAGGCATGCAGCCCTAATACTAATATAACAATGTGTTCTCAGTTCATAAAAAGATGTGGTTTTTGTTAAAAGCACACCCCCTTATCACTTGGCTGGGTCTGACCTCTATNACACCCCCTTATCACTTGGCTGGGTCTGACCTCTATCAAGGTGACTGCAGCAGTGGTGGAGTATATACCACTGGCTGCTCCCCCTTCTTCCTCTTCGCTCCCTTCCCCAAGCCATGCCCACACTGCTCTGCTCCGTTCCTCCCTCACTCCACCCCTCCAGTCCCGGCCACACCACTCCAAGTTCCCTTCCACACCCTCACTCTCTTTTTCATATCTTTCTCTTCCCCCCTCCCCCCTTTATTCATTTCTTTTTCGCCCAAATCTCTCAACTCAACTCGTTTGGGGTGTGTTCTATATTTTTTTCTCATAGATAAACATAGTGGGCTCATCTTTAATAGAAAACGTGTATTGAGAACATGCTGCACTACCTGTAGGCAACCGCCTTTCCAACTAAGCCTAGAGGCTAGTCTATAGACTGCTTATATACTCTATACTTATACTATATGCTTTGATACGTACATGTTTACGCATTGTACTAACCTGAATTTACATTAAAAAGTAATGCAGCCAATGCTTACCTCAGATTTTAACCCATAACATAATTTAAAGTTGTCTTAGCAACGTAGGACACATAGGTGATTAATTTGTACACATTAGAGTCCAAATTATCAAACAATTTTTGTTTTTATAATTGTAGATTTATGGCAGTGATGATTTACACATGGCTGAGGAATGTGTTAGAAAGTGCTGCCAGAAGAGGTAGTTAAATGTGAACCAAGTATACTAAGTTACTGGCCAGCCTGATGAATGCTTGGGATGTGATATGAAGTTTTTAACAGTGACGGAATGAATATGGGGAGAGGAAACATGAGCTCTCTTTTAAAACCATCCCGCCATGCTAGTCTCTTTCTTCTGTACCATCCACAGGAGAATACCTGCCTGAAAAAATATTCCATCAATATCCAGAATTAAACCGTGTACCCCAAAAGTGGGATGCCAGTGATAAGCAGAGAACCAGTTGTAGGTCAGCAGGTTCAGTAGCTTTCGACAATTTTGCAATTAACATTTTCACATGAATTTGCTGACAGGTATTGGGCTGTAGTGATAAACTGTTATTGAAGAAACTAGAGTCTGTGCTCCACCTGGAGAGTGATTGTATGTGTTCACTATAGTAATGAGATATATAATTAAAAACTCATGCAGGCAATCAAGACTGAACTAGAGAGGAGAGCGGAAGCGGAGCGTTCAGCGCGCAGTAGTTCCCAGTCTGTATCCTCCAATGACATGCAAACACTCTTCAGGAACCAGTTTGGCCACAACGAGCAGTCTCCCCTACACAGTGCCATCACCAACATCTGCGTGATAATTGGGGTGGCAGCATTTGCCTACACGGTTAAGTATGTCTTGCGGAGCATAGCGACCGAGTGAGACGGCCACCTGTTCCGCCCAACTGGTTTGGATGTGGACTTTGTGAATCGTGCTGTAGTGCAGTATTCTCCTTTTTATCATGGATTATTTTTGTTGCATGAAAGGGTGGCATTTATGCCAACATGTATTTGAGTGACTCGTCCAAGGAACATAATTCCTTTGTGATCATTGGTACTGTTCTTTAGATAAAGTGAATTACATTTTTGTACAAATCACACAATATTAATCATAGTAAATTTGAGCTTGGCGCTGTTTAATGTATTTTACAATATTCTGATAATCTCATTATACCTGAATAAATATATATATTGTAGTACAATAAAAGTTATAAACTTATTTTCATACTTGATAATTTCACATGAAAAGTCTGAATCCTAGCCTTGCAGTTTAGTTACATAGTTTCAAATAGTAAAATAAAGGTAGGAACTGCATCAAGAAAAATAACTTTGTCACCACAGTGTATACCTATCATTTACGTGAAGTTTGTATGCAGGTTAAGAATTTAGACAGCTTTTTTTCTTTTGTAACTACAGTATATTTTTTTTAGGTTCAGGATTTTCTGCACTGGAGTTACTAAAAGTTGCTTCTCCATTTTTTTATCACTGCTCAAGTTATGGATATCATGAAAAAGTTAATTTTGAATGCAGTGATCACAAGTTACTGTAAATTAGGAAAGTTAACAAATCTGATTAATAAACCCTGCATTGATTTCAACTCGCTTTGTAATAAATATTCTCAAAGTTATGTTATCCAACATGTTTGTATTCATGTATTTGCTTGCAGAAGTGGAAAATACGGTAATGTGATTCTAAAACTACAAAATAAAAAATGCCTTTGTTGCATATACTGTATGTTGTGGGATATGTCAATATTTCTTTTTCGTAGGCNAAACTACAAAATAAAAAATGCCTTTGTTGCATATACTGTATGTTGTGGGATATGTCAATATTTCTTTTTCGTAGGTCTAAAAATGAGTAAAAATTATGACATTAAAATTACATTTAATTGAAAAATAAATTGTATTCAAACACTTTAAGCATAGTAAATAGGAGGTTTTACATATCCAAGACATTTTGAAATTGGGTATTGTGGTTAACACTGTTAATTGTGGAACAAAGTTCTCAATTTTGGATTACTTGTTCAGAGATGTACATAGTAGTTTGCATACCGGTACATTGNTAATTGTGGAACAAAGTTCTCAATTTTGGATTACTTGTTCAGAGATGTACATAGTAGTTTGCATACCGGTACATTGTTTTATTGTTTTCCCTGAGACTAAGATCGGTTGTTGTGTGGCACTAGATATGGATGTCAAGTTAAACCTACATAATTTGTGCACACAGTGCAGAACATTCACCAATATGTGTTTACTTTGTTAAGGCAAACTCATCATCTTCAATTGCCTTTTCCAGTCCATCCTCCAGCTTGATTCTCCAGTTACTAGAATATCACATTTATCAGTGGATGTTTTGTAATACAGTATCAATTCTCTGTGAGGGTACTATAGTCCTATAGAAACAAAATATGTCAAACCTTAATTGCGACGTGAGTGCATAGATAGAATGTTGATAATGCTTGGTATGTGTCTTAATAAAAGTTGTGGTATATGTGGTGTCACTTTTTTTTAGTATATTGAAGTGAGAAACATCGCACTAAATTGATTAAACACTTCTCTGGCCAACTGATCACCCCCAGTTTTTGTTTAGATAAAATATGAATTAAATGCGCTTGTTAAGAGTTTCTTGTCATTAGAGATCAATTTTTTTATGTATAAGTAGAGCCTCTATTTTACACTTTTCTAGGGACGAATGCAAAATGGTGTAATTTGAGAGGAAACAGTTGAAGACGATTTTTAACAGTTAATGTTGATGTAAAGTAATAGGCAATGTAGATACAATCAGTTCTCGATTCTAAGACCCCTGGAATAGCAACCCTCTCAAAATAACAACCTTTTTTTGGGGAACCATGAAACAATTTTCCAGTAACGACCCTCTCGAAATGACTCTTTTCCCGGGAACTGTGAAGGGTCATAGAATTGAGAGTTGTCTGTACTAGTTTAGTAATTTCAAGCATTGTTTACTGCTTAAATCAGTTTTCTGGTAATGTGAAGATATTTTGGCAACTCTGCTTTGATTTCACTGGTGAAATGTTAAGTGTCCAAGGCACTGTATATATCTACAAAGTTTCTTCTCCAATGGGTTGTGTCGCTTGGTTTTCACTGCCGGATATGCCTGTGCCTTTCTGCAGCAGAACCTCTTGCAATCCACCTTTTTATTGGTCAGCACAGTGGTATCCTTTCATGGGGAATAAAATCTATAATCCATTCACTGTATCTTCGATACTTTTGAAAAGAACCTTTGAAAAATCTCCCTAGCAGTTACATGTTCAATTGGTTATAAAAATATATATAACCTTTTTCCAAAACAGAACGAAAATCGTGACTTCGTGATTATAAATTGGTTGTTTTAAGTATATTTTTTCAATATATTATAATAATTTGTTAAAATTCCGTACGAATTAACAACTGATTTTGAAGGGACATGTTGGTTATACCTGAAAAGAAATAGTTTGTGGGTTAAATATTAATATGTATAAATTTAATGCTGTAATTGTAAAGTTAATATTGCTACACTATATATTTACATTTTCACGTAGCACTGATGGGTAAAGATTTCACTGTTATTAATTGAAATTAAATAAATTTCAGTGTCTGTCCAGCGGACTCATACACTCCATCTTGTCCATTTGGGCACGTTTTTTTCAGAAGTATAACCACGCCATATTGGATATTGGAGACGCTGAATTGTGGTTATAAAACTAACGTAACACATTCTTTCTACTTATAAGATAATTCTAGGTTAAGATGTAATTTTAGTATTAGCGTTGTTATTTCTGCACTTTATCAAATAAACGTGCAAAATATAGAAAGGCATTTGAATATTTCCGTTACATAATTCTCTTCGCAATCCTTAACAGAAAAACATATTTTAAAAGAATGAAAAGGAATCGAATTTTGGTCAATAACTGATAATCGATTATTTTCGAAAGCTTTTTGTGAAGCGTAAGAGATAGCAGCACAGTAGCGTTTGCTTACACGTCTTTCTATTATATCGTCTTTGCGCCGCAGGTAGTGTTGTTTTGATGTTGTGGCAGTGAAGAAGTGCGACAGTTTCTTGATGGAAAAGCGATGTACCTACACCGCAGGTTTAAAAATGAAAGTGATTTTGTTCGCTGAAGAGTTTGGAAATCGAGCCGCGGGCCGTGAATTCGTAGTAAATGAAATGTTAGTGCGGCGCTGGAGGAATTTTTCTCACTTTTAAGTCGCACTCTGAGTTTTCAATAAAATTTTTTAAATAAAATGTGTGACTTATATGTGATAAAATACGGTACCATTTATCACAGTGAAATCTTTAACCTGAGTGCTACTTCCAAAAGTTTATTATGTAAAATTTAACTTTTTCCTTACACCAAATATGTAAATAAATCTTAATACAATAAGTAAACTTTAATTAAATTATATAATTAACAGTTCCGATATATACTTCAATCTACCTTTTTGTATGTATTACAATATTTTGCTAAATTGATTAGCATTTTTTAGACATTTGGAGAATTTTATTAAAGTATATGACAGTTAAGATTACATGGCATTGTTTCTCTTCAAAAATAAATTTTGGTAGTTCCCACATGGACACTGTTAATAAAATATTTGACAGTTCCCACATGGCACTGTTTGTTTACAAAATATTTGAGAGTACCCACATGGCACTGTTTTTGTTTGCAAAATGTTTGACAGGTGTCACATGGCAATGTTTTGATTACATACTGCAGAAGGATACATAATCGGGTCCCTGAAAGTAGATCTTTAGCAGGGCTTCAGAAAATCTTGAAGTTACCGTGAATACATTATAGCTGCAGCATCATCTGCCACTGTGTAATAGACTGATTTTCAGAAAACCTTTTTTTATTTGGAAATAATTTATATTAAATATTTTGAATTTTTGTAATTTTTCTGAATATTTTTCTACACCTTTGCTATAGTTTTGGTTAAGATTTACATTATAATTCATCCAAGGTACTGTATAGAAATTGTAGTAGTTAATTTGATTGTCTGTTCCAATATTTTTTCTGGTTTATGTGTATGGTATATCTTGGAGAATTCATGTAGCAGAGGTAAATGCTATTTCAATGCTACGGTTTTCAGAGGTTAATATTTTATTGGGAGTAATCTGAAATGCTTGGCAGTTGCAAGAGGCCACCAAACAT
Source organism: Clitarchus hookeri (assembly GCA_002778355.1). NCBI lineage: Eukaryota > Metazoa > Arthropoda > Insecta > Phasmatodea > Phasmatidae > Clitarchus > Clitarchus hookeri. The sequence continues at coordinate 277,633 of NQII01000737.1, forward strand.
TGAATTTTCTATCTGAAGTGTTGGCAATTTATTGGTGACAGTAGGTTGTAGATACCCTTCTGTCATATCATTTTGTTCGGAATATGTGTGTTTATTAATATAAATTATAGTTAAATTGAAATATGCTCCGGTTTTTCTGCAAGAGATCATTAAAAATTCAATATGTGCTTGCAAAGGATACAGCGTCCAATGTTAGAGGTCAGACCCAGCTAACCTAAGAAAATCAGTTTACACAATGGGAAAAAAAAGACTCCAAAAAATCACAGAAAATGCTGGAAAATCACTTGGAATCCCCTGAATGAAAATCACTTAAGAATCCCTAATAATCGTAATAAAATTCCAGATAATCGCAATAAAATCCCAGAAAATTTCAGAAAAACCCTGTAAAAATTCAGAAAATTCCGGTAAACTAGAAGAAATCTCTGAATATCCCTGGAAACATTGGAAAATCGTTAGAAATCTAAAAAAATTCTACAGAAAAACTGAAAACAGAAAAAACCAACTAGCCACAATTCCTAAAAAAAATTGGTTTAAATTGTTATAAAAAATTTAGATNGATAAAATCCCAGAAAATTTCAGAAAAACCCTGTAAAAATTCAGAAAATTCCGGTAAACTAGAAGAAATCTCTGAATATCCCTGGAAACATTGGAAAATCGTTAGAAATCTAAAAAAATTCTACAGAAAACTGAAAACAGAAAAAACCAACTAGCCACAATTCCTAAAAAAAATTGGTTTAAATTGTTATAAAAAATTTAGATTCTAAAGAAAAAGATATTGCAAAACATATTAAAATTCTATTAATCTAACAAAACCATGTAAATAGAATTTTGCAAAATTATAAACTTGAAAAAAATTGTTGTTTATCACACAAATACAAAGATAATTACCCGATAAGAATCACAAAAAATACATTAATCACTATTTTTCTAAACTACACAAAATTTCCTGTTCCCAAGAATTTGTTGCAAAACTACAGGAGTCGCACAAGCTGCATTTGTTCCTCTCCATTTTTAGCCTATCTTTCCAAGAAAAAATAGGCTCTTATTATTACTGTGGTACAAATAGCCTTGAGAAACCTACAGCCAGAATATGATTTTAGCATCACACAATTTAAAGTCCAATTCAGGAAGAATCAAATATTCGTAGTAATTCATTTAAAATTCAAGGCCAACACAGACACCGGTGTTTACCATAGATTCACACATAATTCCTTGCGCCATAAGCCGGTGTGTAGCTAACTATGATACGGAGGTGGGCAAAAGATACACTTAACCTTCCAGCCTATGTGTGCATATCTTGACTAAGAGTATGTATGTGCATGTGTTTGAGTGTGGTGTGTGCACAAGTGCATGCGCACACGTGTACTTAACTGAAACTTTTGAAACTATTAGCTGAAATATACCTGACTCGATCTACTTATAGCACGCAGTAAGAATAGCTTACTTTCGTAGTTGATTCCGTACTGGATAATTTGTTTTTCAAAATGGTAGCTATTAATTATTGATGCTATGATATTTCTCACTAACTGTCCAGCCGATTTGAATAAAATATTGTATGTTCAATATTCACAATGTCCGGATGGAATTTATTAACTTGAGTACCCCATGGTTTCCTATTTTGGAACGTCACAGCTTGAAAAATAATGCTTTTGCATAATATTTATAGAATTTCTCAAACAGTTACTGTCAATTTTGTCATATAAGTAGTGATGCAATAGGTTACTTAAAATTACATGATTTAGTTGAATCAGGCACCTTCAAAATGGCTTCTTTATAAATGTTTATGACAAGTGTGCCATATTTGCCAAACCAACTATTTAAACCAAAATTGGTACATAGATAATACCTAAAGTTAACATTAATTATGCTACAACATCTTTATGTAGACTATTTTGTAAGATTGTGTTGCCTGAAACAATATACTACATCATATATCAGGATGCTCAACCGATTCCCGCCAACTTCGACATAAAAATACTTTCCGTGGTAGGTTACCTAACATTATAGAGTACACAATTAGAGAAAATTAGACACATTTTCAAATGGCAGTTTTATGAATATTTTATGTTAGTATGCCATAACTGTCGACCCATTACACACTATTTAAACAAAATTTGGTATGCTGGCAATAGCTACTCCGAAAATAAAATGTGTTAAAAGTCTCTCTGGTCAGGCCATTTTTTTTTAAATATTATTCAAATAGGAAAGAAAAAATGCCTTTTACAGTACATCTCAGGAACTACTAACCTACTTAAGTAAACCTAACTTGGAATGCTAGAGCAACTTATAACTTGCATTAAATATGTACACATTTTTAAAAACTTCTTGTTCACCATGATGGAAATAAAATTCTAAACATTAAACTTAAATCATATCGGGTAGCTCTCATAGATTCCCAACACATTTGGCAAGCAACAATCATTTTCAGCAGCCACAAGTGAACAAAGGCATGTTTTTGTTACCATTACACTAATTTAATCTAAAATTAGGCTACTGAAGTAACTACTGAGTGCATTAATTGCATCTTTCACGATTAATCCTTTGTTATGTAGGGGCTGCGGTGGTACAGAGGCTAGAGGGATCGTCTCCCACCTAGGCAAACCGGGTTCGATTCCCGGCGAGGTCACTCCAAGATTTTCGTAATTGGGAATTGTACTGGATGACGCCACTGGTCGGAGAGTTTTGTCTCGGATCCCCCTTTCCCTGCCCTTGCATTCCGGCACTGCTCCATACATTGCTTCACCCTGATCGGTGTATAAGTCCCTTATTTTAACAGCTGCCCAAACTCTCTTCACTCTACTTAGTGATGTCCAGTAACTTGTCATCTCAATATATTCTTTAAGCTGGAGTACCATGACTATTTGTTGGCATCTGTAAAAATTATTCTTAGCCTAGACAGACAAGCATAACCATTAAGCAAAATTCTTATTTCATGTAGGCCTAATAGATTTATTGTACAACTTGTTCGATTCCTTGTGCTGACTCATGTGCTCTCTTGAAAAACAGTAAATATTAACATTTTTCATTTTATATCCAACCCTTACACTTTTAAGACAAGTGTAAATGTCAAAATCTTAAATTGGTATATCAATATTACTGTTTCTTGAAAAACTATTATTATTTCATACAGTTTTTAATGTGTCGCTGAAGCAATTATGTTTATGATATTTTGCATTAGCCATAATTTGCTCAAAATATATTATTCTTTGTAACTTTATGAAAATGTTAAATTAAATTGTTTACACTTTACATATTCACTTTATTGCACATAGTACTTTCATAACACTAAGCCGCATGAAAGCAGTACCATCAACTTGTTTTGCAAAAATGAAAGGCCGGCAAATATACAATTTTATTGTATTTGGTTTGAAATTGGGCACATGGCCGCATGGCTTTGTTACATTAAGTGCTTGTTACTACATACAGGAATACTTGATTCTTTCAACTTATTTAGACACTAGTCAACTGTAACAGTAGCTTAGCAAGTATGCCATTGGTTTTGGAGAGAGGAACATATACTGTGCTTCTTTACTTACTTAAAGGCCCTCCTGGTTCTGGTTTTTATTGGTTTCCCAAAACCACTCCAGCGAAATGCTGAGATGTTTCCTTGCTATACGAAGAAAGTCTTATGTTCTCGCAACAAAAAAATTACTACTGAGGCGTTTCTTTAAATGTTTATGTAGTAGTAAAATTAATACCATGAAAAAATTAACAATTTTAACTATTTACAAACTCTTATATTACTATAATGCAAATATGCTGTTGAACTGTTAATGTTAATAAAGCCTCTAAGCAATGTTGCCGCAACCAAAAGTTGTATTACGCTAAAAATAACAGGATGAGCAAAATATTTTTTGTTGCGACATTAAAGAAATGCCCATTCAACACATGTTGACACTGACTTGGCGTTGTAAAATAGCGGATAGCATTGAACAGTGATAACATTGTAAAATTAAACCATTATATTTAAATTTAAAGCATATTATGAGTACTAAATGTAGCTTAAACCAGCTCTTAAGCCTTGCAAAGTAGTTTACATGTGCCAATTGTGTGTAGTTATATTTATAACAAAAGAGAAATGTAGTTTATCATTATGTTGTTCTGAATTCACACAATATGAAACACAATCATACTTGTTAAGAGAGAGCAGTTGGAAAGACTTCACGTTCTGTAATGTGTATAACGCCGACAAATACACAAGGCGTGTGTACGGTTCCCCTCCTAGTCTTATTTTTTTTCATTGGTAATATTTATGTTTGTGACAAAATAATTGTACTTAATTTATTTTACATCAGAATGATTTTTAAAGCAAAGGAAATACTTGACAATTTTTAACACAAATATTAACATCAGTTCAACACAAAATTTGTTTTTTTTTTTCCGCAACATACCACACCACCTTAATGTTGACAGAACAGTACGAAGGTAATGTTACAGAAGTAATGATGTTACATTAACAGCTTGTCGCGTGGCGGTTTAGGGATTATAGCACGATATTGGCTCACATCCATCACCCCCTCACACCACCCCCGCCTTGCGCACTTCGCTGGTACCTTCGAGGCGGCACGTGGAACCTGGCAGGTGGAAAATTCCGTTACACGTGGAGCTGAAGCGTAGGCCTTCCCCCTTCACCCCCTTCATCCCGGACACCTCTCGCCCACCGCGAGATCTGTAGAGTGCAGGGCTTTTTCGAGTTATCAGCAAATTATCACGTGTAGTTCGCCTGAACGCAGAAAATACGCACCACGGAAGAAATACTGACGAGCTGTATTGGTGCCGAGGTATTACCCCCGCCCCTCCCCTCCTTCCCACCCCTACAAGGCGCGACGTGCCGACAATTAAGCGAGAACACTTGTGGTGGAAGGCTTTGTTCGGAGCTCTTCCACCTCACCCCCTCACACCTCCTTCCCTCCCCTAAAATGCGCCACGTGCCGCCGATTCAGGGCAGCGGCTTGCGTGTATAAAAACCCCTTTCCAAGAATAGGAGGGAGTCAGTCAATAATATCGGGTACGTCAGGCAGTCATATCGGGGCAGTTGTTAGTTCATCTCCACCGCCGAGAGACGTCAGTTCGAGCAGAGAGAAGTCAGCCACGCCATTTTGGCCGGGGGGGAATCGGACCCCCGGCCACACGTCGTTAGAACAGCACCACAGTGAGCTGACAGCAACTGCGGCCTTGCCAAGGCCAACCACACCGCCGGAGCTTGCCCACCATAGCTGACAGCACTCACCACTGAGTTAAGTATGACAATCACCGTCACAGAAGCCCCACTCAACCAAGATTCGCCCAGTAAATTTGAGTAACCGAACTAGCACAGTACCGCACCTCTCAAGTGTTGATGTTGCGTATTTGTGAATATATACGAGACAATATATTCGTACTTCAAAATACAACAGCAATTCCTTCACATTCGTGCTTTCCTAAGCAACCTACTCAAGTCTTTATGACTTTTCTGTCGACGAGACATTAAGCCCTACCTACCTCCACCATGCCCTCTGCTTAACCTACTATGTCATACACATAACTGCAATGTTGCATTATATAAAACTTTTAATTAATTTTCATGTTGAAAATTATAAATTCATATTTGCAGATATGGGAATAATTGTACAAGTTAATTGCTTTACATGTTATTTATTTAGTGAGAAAATAATATTGGTGTACTAGCTTCCATTATTATTGTATTTTTGTAACACTATATGAGAAAATTATTAGGCTACAAGTTAATTGCTATATGTGGTTTTTATTTTGAGAGGAATCAGTATTGATGTTTCATCTTCCCTTGGTATTACACTTTTGTATGTATCACTCCTCGGCAAGATAGATTATTTTTTTTACTGTTTAATAGCCACAAAGTACACAAAACTGCAATAAAATATCGCTCTCATTAGTTTTTTCGTAAACGATTTAACCTACACCGCAGCAACAAAAGGAGGTGGAAGGGGAGGCAGGAGTCCATTGACTTTCCCAATTGGTATAAAAATATTATAGTCGGAAGGTGCCAGGGGTTAGCAGGGTTTAAAACATCAAACAAATGTTCTGCAATACTATACTCTATTTACTCAAAAAATCAAAATTTATAACATTGAGTAAATTAAATTAAAAATGTTTTTAGGTAATATGTAAGAAAAAAGGAGAGCGTCTTCTACGTCTTTTGTATTTATATGGTTTATTCTTTGCAACCATAAAAATTTGCATCTTAGGCTTATTATTTCGGTAACCCAAACGTAGAGGGACGTGTCTGATAATATAACATCATAGTAAAGATTTCATCGTACAGGAATTACTTGCTATTAATACAGTGAAACTTTGTTGTTACGTTCCCGTTTATGTCGTTCTCCCGTATCAGTCGATTTTTTTGGATGGTCCCAACAAATATCCTATATAAACAATCTCGCATGCTACGCCCTTAAATCATTCATTTACCCTCGTCCATCGATCAGATATTCTGTCCGAAAACCAAAATATATTCGGAACAATTGTTTATCTGTGAAATCTTAATTTTGGTACTACCAAAATTCAGTTGCGCCAAGAGCAGGTAAACAGACACTCCCTAACCTCAAATGCTAGTATTCAGAACTAGTTGTGAAACGTTACAATTTTTAACAACCACGTAATTTATTTTTGATAGTTCAATCACTATTTGTTTTTAAATTACTCACATCCAAAAACAGGTAAAACATAATAATTGCAGCCATTTCTTTGTTTCAAGTCAGCAAACGAATATTCGCACAAATAAAACACGTATGTATAATGGTTGTGGTAAGGACTAGAACCAGACATTCATAATGGACGCAGCGGATTTGAACTTTACTCTCGTTCCACAATGGAAACGTAATAATTTTTAGGTCAGTACGGTAAATAACCATGTAAATTACAAGCATTAAAGGGGAACAGTATGTTTTCACGGATTAATTCTGTTAAGATAAAATTACTCTAGTACTTTTATCAAGTAAGTTCCCCGAATTACTTTTATTTCCAGTCTTATCATATTGGCTGTAACGTCTAAAGTATGATAAGAAATACAATTACAGTCTCACAAATGCTAACCCATTCTGCTGTCTCTAATAAATTAAAAAATGATTAAACAATTATTTAATTTTTTTACAAGGTTTTTCATTTAGTTTTATAACCAACAAATTTTTTAGACAGATGTCAGTCTATAAATACCTTAAAATGTGTTTAGCATTACAATGGCAAGTGGATTAGCTGAGAGCGTGTTAGTAAAACATACATCCGCCACTTGAAGCGAAATTACACATAAACGAAAAGTAAACACTGGTACTACTTTCATCAAACTGTCAAAATCTTGCCAAGTTACATGAGGCAGAGAATATGAAGGAACAAGGCATTGTGGAGCCTCAAACTCTCCGTACAACTACCTAGTAGTCTTAGTCCCTAAAAGGACAGGCAACTCAGGATCTGCTTCAACCACCAAGAGTTAAATGAAGTAACCCACCTTATTGCTTCACCTGCCATAAATATGGCACACACCCTTAAGAGACATAGGGACAGTGTGGATATTTTCTACACTCAACATGCAATCTGGCTACTGACAAATATCGGTGCACCCTGACAACCGCAAGTACACTGCGTTTACGACCCCCAAAGAGGAAACGTTACAATTCAAAGTGATGCAGTTTGACTTAAAGAATGACCCAGCATTCTTACAGAGACTGATGTCAGTGGATGTTCTAGCAGTATACATCGGCGAATTTTGCTTCGCATATTTGGATGACATAATAATCTATTCTAACTCCTAGGATGAGCATTGCACTCACCTGCAGCGAGTACTGTAAGAATTAGAAATGCACTGACGTAGAATTGATCAAGAAGTCAGTTTTGGAAGAAAAAAAAACATCGACTACCTTGGGTACGCTGTCTCTCCAGAAGGGAATTACCCTCAACAGGATCAATCAAAGCCCTCTTCAAAGCAGAACAACCCAAAACTAAAAAACAACTGCGAAGATTCCCCGGGTTGTGCACCTGGTTACACAACTTCGTATCAAACATCGCCAAACTGTGGAGTCCCCTAAACCAGCTGCTTGAGAAAGAAACCCACTGGAAGTGGGAAACTGACCAAAAAACTTTGTTCCAGGAACTTAGACAGTTTTCTGTCGATACCAGTGCTCCACCGACAACAAGAAAGAAGGCCGCTGATTCTACAGACGAACGCATGTCAGACTGGACTAGGCGCAGTGCTGTACCAGCACGACTACAAGAGACCACAGCTGATCGCCTACACCAGCACAAGGCCTAAACCACCAAACAACGCTATCATATTAACAAGCAAGTGTGTCTCACCATCATCTGGGCCATGTGCAAATACCGTTACCATATCGTGGGATGCCCCTTCATCCTCCGGGCGGATAGAAAATCCCCCACATGGCTACACGAATTGAAGAACACCAAGGCGAAACTTAGTTGCTGGGTGATGTTCCCAACCAAAATCGTATCAGAAGTCAGACAATATCTCTAAAGAAAGAATGACCTCCCAGACGCCCTCTCCCATCATCCCGACAAACAAGAAAGAACGAAGGTGGAGGATAATTGGGAGAAGATTACCCAACCTCTTGCCTTGCCCCGTATCCCCGAGGAGGTGATCTGACTGCTGCAGCTGCAGATAAGCAAGTACCCCCTGAGCTACCATAAACAGCAAGCCCAAGAGGTGAAACGCCTGCTCGCCGACTTACCCCACTGGTACGAACTACGAGACACATTGGTTTGTCCCGCAATGGGAATCCGGGGGTTGAGTGGAGGTTGTGGGAGGGGTATGCGAGCATTACCATGATCACCATCAAGTGGGACACCCAGGAATAAGAGAGACCCTCAGAGACATAAGCCAGCATTTAATTTGGGATGGGATGAGCTAAGACATCATGCAGAATGTCAAAAACGGCGGTGCATGCTGTCGTCACAAGGCATACCCCGTACCTAAACCACCTGGCACATACATTGCCCAAAACCACTGTGGACTCACTTAGCCGCGGACTTGATGGGCCCCTACTCCCGAAACACCCGAGGGTACCGCTATTTACTTGTAATCACAAACCAGTTCACAAGATGGGTAGAAGTCTTTCCCCTACCCAGCCAAGATACTCGAGGAATCCTTTGGAAGTTCGAAACAGAGATCTTTCCCGGCCGGGGATACCCCCAAGTGATCCGGACAAACAATGGGATCATGGAGAGAAAAAATAATTGACAGCCTAATCAATAAGGGGGTAAAGTGTGTATAATTAACATAAGAAATATCAGACTCAATGTTACAAACTAATGAAGGGTACTCTAGACGAAAGGAATTCATAGTGACATGGTGAAAAAAGAAACAGGTTTTACAGCCCGAAGAACCGCACACCCTCCACCCCCTTCTCCAAACACTGCATCTGTACTCCGATGAGCAAGGCAGTGCACTGCATTTTCTCCTCTTCTATCTTCGGGCCTTGACTTTTCTTTGTGCCGTACACTATATTCTACCAGTTTTTCTCAGTAAAACCTGTCCTCACCAATCAAAAGTATTCTGACTCAGATCGTATTGAGCCATTACCCGAACACTCCTTCATGGGTCATCTGATAGCTCCTCTCGCCACTTGTCATACTCTTAAAGTATTTTGCCAATTTTTCTGGCAAAATCTTGCTTCATTTTTCATAAAATTCTCTAATTTCATGTCAAGGCCCTTCCGTTTTGCAATCTCTTGGAGCCATTCCCTTATATCTTCTGTCTTCAGACGGTTTGTGATGAAATACTCCATTGCGTCATCAACACCACAAACATCACACAGCAGAGATTGCACCAATCGGAATCCACAAAGTTTTGCTTTAAGTGGCCATGTCCTGTAAATAGCTTTTCACTGTAGTGATTCATGGAAATCCACTGGGACTTTATTCTTTCCTGCACATCTGGTAGCAACAAAAAGGTGAGACTCCCTTTTTCTCAATTTGACCATCTGTGTTACTTCAATCAGAAGGTCTTGCTTCTCTTCCTTACTTAGTCTTCCATTTCGTGCTCTCTCTGCCATGTTCCCAAGTATTTTTACTAGTAAGTCAACTGAAAGCACTCAACTTTATCCGACCATTGCTCAACCTTATCTATGATGTCCGCAACCTTTAGCTTCAGTTCTCTTTGGACGCTTCCAGATATTAGGATTAATCCATCATATACATAACCAAATGCTGTGCAGCCCGGCAGGAATTCCAACTCAAAAAATCCATCTAAAAGGATGTTCCATAGAATCGACCCGAAGACCAACCTTTCGTTATCTTCTTGACCTGTATAGTCTTAGACGTATACAGACTCCATCTGTCCTGGAAGTAATCAAAGATTACTTTATAGATGTTAGCAGGACATCCCTGTATCTTTAACCGATGCATTACCTTCGGCCACCAGGTATTATCAAAAGCACCTGCGATGTCAAGAATTATGCCTAATACGTAATTGTCACTACTGTCACACATACTTCTTGACCTAATACAGCACAAAATCTGTGCTTTTGCTTTTGCAAAACCTATACTGCATTTCATGTAACTTTCTTTCGGCTTCTAGAACTCCAACAAATCTTCTGTTTACGAGTTTTTCATAAATTTTCTGTTTATGAGTTTTTCATAAATTTTGCCCATGATCGGAAGCAATGTTAATGGTCGGTAAGACTTAGGATTGTAATGTTTTTGTCCATTCCCTTTGTACAAGTTCCTTAACAGTCCCACCTTCCATGGAGAAGGAAACACTCCATCCTTGAGACAATACAGTTAGGGCTTCTCAGCCTTCATATTTTGTATTTTTACTTAGCACTATTAGTGACCAGGCCCTTCCATCAGTGGAGGAGAGTAATCACGTCCTCTCATCACAGGTGTCCCAGCTTAGCACCTGAGTTGACCAGATCCAAAGCTGCAACCTGATTTATAAGTAGAGCAGGAAACACCCTACCACAAGGTTCTGTGACACTCGTACTCGGATGCAAAACATGCGCAGTCTTCCTTTAAAAAGAGAAATCTCTCCAGACCCCCTCCAGCATGCGGAGTTAACCACTGCTAGCACGAGTCCAACCTCAATGTGATCGAAACACCAGAGAGAAACTCCGGTGGGGCTGAACCGTTCAGCCTGTGCTCCCACTTATTTTCCATGACACTAGTGGGTTTTGAATGACCGACCACTCAGGCGAACAGAGGCAGCCCCTTCCACCCGTTAGTGCACCAGGGAGCAAGCACACTCCAGTTGTGGTTGAGGACACTTTAAAGCCTCACCAGACATAAGCCTTACACCATTACAGGCCGGTTACTTGCCCAGTAATCCCACCAATGAACTGCCCACCAGAAGACAGAGGGTGAACGATGAGTATGGAGTGGGAGATGCCCTGGGGCCCACTATGACACACAGGACCAGGAGAAACAGCCCTGACAGCCGCCCTTGAGTCAGCCATTCTTAAAATCTTCAGGAAAACCTTTTTATCCTTGAGAAAGTTCTCTTTAATATTTCTGCTCCTATCTCATTAATACCAGGAGCCTTCCCATTTTTCACATTATATACCACAGCTGTCAATTCTTCCATATCAAAGTCTGGCGCATCCTCCCACACAGCACAGGATATTCCAATTATATCCACAATATCTAAAAGTCATCCAAGTCCTATTGTGTATCTCTAATGTATATACTTTGGGTATCCAGTAGTAGATACCAGTTTGTACCACTTACTGGATTCCCATTCGATATTACACAACCGCCAATTGTTATCACTTAAGGTAAGTGGCAACATCTAAAGAGGTATTTAGGAAATCAAAAATATCTGTATCCCTTTTTGGATATTGGTTGGACATTTGGGTATCTTTTGGTAGTCTTTTGAATGTAACTTTACTACTCTTGGATGTCCTTGGATATCCTTAATGTCGAAGAGTGACATCCATCAGATATTCTTTGGATATGTCTGTTCTATATGGGCTCTTCTCCTGGACATACTCCTATAACCCGTCTCTTGGCAGAGTGCTCCTCCCCCTCACCAGCCTAGGAGTCATCTGTCAGGAGAGTGTGCAGCAGAAACTTTATAGAGCCATGGAGGTCGGTGCAATTTGCTCCATTAATCTTGACACATGGTGTAGGTGTCGCTCTTTTCACCTTTCTTGCTGCAAGCTTGTAGACTATTCCAAACGGATGTTCGGTACCCACCTGGTAACAAACTCCATCCAAGACTCCATCTTCTTTCGCCGCACCTTACTGAANAGCTTGTAGACTATTCCAAACGGATGTTCGGTACCCACCTGGTAACAAACTCCATCCAAGACTCCATCTTCTTTCGCCGCACCTTACTGAAGTAGCACTGCTTCTTTATTTTATAGTTTCGCACAAAGGTTTCCCTTTCTTCTCCCCTTAGGTGATGCAATCTCCTTCTGAGCTTCCTTAGTTGTTGCCTTTCTGGCTCCAACTCCAGGTCCTACGAAGAAAGGTTTGGGAACCCGTGGCCTTTCGNAGCTTCCTTAGTTGTTGCCTTTCTGGCTCCAACTCCAGGTCCTACGAAGAAAGGTTTGGGAACCCGTGGCCTTTCGTTTTAAGGGTTTTTCACACACTCCCTTAATACCACTGCAGAGTGCATTAACTCTCTTTTCCAGGTTGCCGTTGCCCCACACTTCCCCATTCATCTGTAGTGTCTCCAAGAAGTATTTGTCAAATCTTGCCCAGTCTGCATTCTTGCATATATATCTTGTTTCCACCTGGACCTCATCCATGTAGGTTATGTCTTCATTAGTTGATAGATCAAAGATTATCAACCTGTGAACGCTTGTACTTTCCTCTGTGACTACCCAATTCCTGATGTCACCTCTGGCTTTCTCATTAAATAATGTTACACCACTGAATGTCTCACTCCCATGGGCTTGCGAGACATATGGTGGCAAATCATCATGTACACTGCCACTTCAAGATAATTAGCCAGCATGAACTGACTTATGATAAAATAAACAGTGCATTTATAAAGTAATATGTCGACCCACAGAAGCAAAAAGAAAAAGGAAGCAGGTAGGTAAAAGATGCAAAAAGAAAAAGGAAGCCTGCTGGTAAAAGAAGCAAAAAAAAATGAAGCAGGCCACCCACTGGAGTTGTTGACATTCTTTTAATGACCATACATTAAGTCACGCCACAATGTTTTGGCTTTTAGAGCCACTGCAGGTTATTTAATTAAAGTATTTTCCAAACATATCACAATCACCACCCATTAAAAAAAAAAAAAAAAAAATTGTTACATATTTACTAATCTTAAATAAATTTAATACAAGTTTATCTGTATACATTAAATCTTAACTTCACACTTTGTTATTGTTCTATTCTTTGGTAGGTTAAATAAAACATTTAATGGATTTTACCTGCATTGGTTGAATGAAGTTTCAAGCAAAATGCAAGTATTCAAAATGGAACCGAATACTGGAACGATATTTAAATTGTAGAATCGGTATCGGAATCAATATTTTTTGTTATTCGACCCATTCCTAATGGTAACATTTATTTTTTTAAAAGTGGTGGCAAGATAACAAATGGCTGAATAGAAGAAGTAGCTAGGGCGTCAAAAGTGCTCATTTTATCATGAACATCATATAGCAACTTTGATTCCAGGCTTAAATCCTCACCCTCATGTGATCTGTAAGATGCATCCTTAGTAAAATTGCCCACAGGTAATAGAACTAGTGGGTGCCTTTGTAGGATTAGAACTGTTTTGTGGATTGCAATGATTTTGCTATGTAATGATGACGATGTGCTCGTTTATACNATTTTACCTGCATTGGTTGAATGAAGTTGCAAGCAAAATGCAAGTATTCAAAATGGAACCGAATACTGGAACGATATTTAAATTGTAGAATCGGTATCGGAATCAATATTTTTTGTTATTCGACCCATTCCTAATGGTAACATTTATTTTTTAAAAAGTGGTGGCAAGATAACAAATGGCTGAATAGAAGAAGTAGCTAGGGCGTCAAAAGTGCTCATTTTATCATGAACATCATATAGCAACTTTGATTCCAGGCTTAAATCCTCACCCTCATGTGATCTGTAAGATGCATCCTTAGTAAAAATTGCCCACAGGTAACAGAACTAGTGGGCGCCTTTGTAGGATTAGAACTGTTTTGTGGATTGCAATGATTTTGCTATGTAATGATGACGATGTGCTCGTTTATACNATTAGAACTGTTTTGTGGATTGCAATGATTTTGCTATGTAATGATGACGATGTGCTCGTTTATACAATTTTTTTGTTGTAGCATATGTGATAAGGATGCTTTATCTATTTTTCAGTATTTTACANGATGTGCTCGTTTATACAATTTTTTTGTTGTAGCATATGTGATAAGGATGCTTTATCTATTTTTCAGTATTTTACATAGCATTATGTACATGGTTTTATAAGTCAAATATAGCAGTAGACACCCTGAAAGCATAGTAAACTGCAAGGTGATTATATTTATAGTTTATGATGTTTTCAATTTTGATTTATTTTTCAATCATTATGACTAAAATTTTCAGACGTGTGCCACAGGGCAACATGGAACTAATGCACACACACAGTGATAATACACATGCACATGCTGAAGATGAATATTGTATCCTTAATCAGTCAAGAAAGAGTGAAGAGACAGTCTTAAAAGAATGCTTGAAGTTGCACAAAGAAGTGCATTGAAAAAGAAAATTAAAGAATCCAAGGTGCATATTTTCAAAAATGGACTTGTATAAAAATGAAATTTATAGCAGTTGAATATGTGGTTTTATTTTGTTATGCAATTAGTAACTTTGGGTTTTTGTGTTTTTATATAAGATAAATTTTATTTGTATAAAATCAGTCTCTGATCCCTTTAAGCTTCCACCTCTGTTGCACTCTCCCTCAAAACTGAGCCATGACATGCCATGCCATGCCAGCAACAGCTACTAGTCCACAGAACACAGTGTGCCACCCCCTTTGGCCTCTCCACCAGTGAATGTACAGTCAGGATGGTTGACTTACACCATAAGCCATTTCCCCCGNTGCCACCCCCTTTGGCCTCTCCACCAGTGAATGTACAGTCAGGATGGTTGACTTACACCATAAGCCATTTCCCCCGCCTGTGTCACCCCAGTCTGGAGTCCTTTCAAAGTCCACAGGCTGATATTATGGTGTTTTATTCGTGAATTAATACATGTACTGTGCACCTCATGCTTTTTCCCCAGCACTGATGTGTTGCCGGGGTTGGAGAATTATTGTGACATCACCGCTGCACCGTTCTTCGTGCAGAGTTCTGGCGGGAAACACTCACCAGACACATCTTGTAGATTTCTTACCGGCTGCTCTGCTGTTGTGGGTCTTGGCCGAGTCCCCCCAGGTGGCTAGGCTGTTCTCCCGATACTCTATGTCTCAATTGAAGGGTTATTAATTGTGGTTTGATATGCTGCTAGCCGTGGGCAGTCACGGTTCGGCCCAGTACCGCGGCAGGTGCCTGTTGTGAGGTGGACAGTTTTGCTGGTATAGAGTTAGCTAAATGCGGAGTTGTAAGGCCACTCCACATGCCAATTAAACACTGATAAAAGTACATGTTACACTGAAAACACTTAAAAACCCTTAGAATGGCTGGTAGGTGGGTAAAGCTGCTGAGATGCTTTTAAGAGGCAAGGCCTGTCAATCAAAACACTGACTTGGGGATTGCAGTCATTTTTTTATGTTTCAACATTACAAACCAGTTGACAGTGCTCACATCATTAAGTGGACCCGACGCAGTAAGCCTGTCGGGCACTGATGGGGGAAAATGAGCATTTGCTCTCTGGATTAGAAAGGTGAACTTACACTTCTGAGGCTGTATGTCTGCAAGAGGTGGAGAGGCGCTCCTGGCGAGGAAATTATGTTACATTTTACTGTTCTCTGGTTGAAAAAGAAGTTAAAACTGTGGCTCTTGGTAGAAGGTAAAGACGTTGATGAAGTGCCCGAGAGTCGCGAACTGCACATCCTGCTCTGTTGAATGCCCGCTTCAGCCTAAATGGCTGCTGGTGTTTTCCCGGCCACTTGCCATGAAGATGCAAGAGGTCGGAAACGCTGAGCTTAAAAGAAATGTTAAATAGGGCTAGGCCCTTAATTGTTGACAATGATTGCTGGGAAAGTTCCCTTACCTAAATGCAGACTGAACATTATCCCTAGCAAAAACTTACATACTCTCTATACTAAACAAGCTACTTGGTTATTCATGGCAATGTGTCTGTCTGAGTTCGCAAACCTGTTGACTGCTGCAAAAATAAACATGTACACTTTTACACTCACTATTCCTACTAAAAGACATAAACTGAGATGCTCTCAGTCAGGTGATGCCTGTAGGGGCAAAACTTGGGTTGGCACACGTGAAGCCCGTGCTCCAAGTAGGAAGTCGTTGACACTTTACTTTAACATAATTCGTAATTACATTCAGTAGCACAGTTTACTTGTGGTTCGCACTCTGTGTAAACCGGGAAGGATTTTAGCTTTGCTTTTGGGGACCACTAATACTCGCAAACACTTAGTGTTGCACAATGGCATCGGTTGTTCGTATGCATCCCGATCAAGTGCGCTACGAAGCCTGGTGTCGCCTTCATTCGTGCTACACCCTGACAGTGCAGCACTGAGTGTGAGCACACGAGCTGGTTGGTTAGGATGAGAACCATGAGACTGTCCTAGTGTCGCCCACGTGGTGGGACCGCCAGATGACTCGTGCGGTGTTTGGTGAAGCGGGTGCTTTCCCAAACGAGTTGTGGTCAGGTCCTTAGCTGAGCGGCCTGCCTGATCACACCTTCACTTATTTATCCAGGACACGGGCCGTGATCACTGAAATTAGTTATTAAATCGGCAAACCACAGAGCTCTCGATCCATTAAGAGATATATCTGATCTGCGGTAACCCCCCCCCTTCACTCCATCACAGAGTTCCAATACACTGCTACGTGACTAGCGTTACGAAAAGTGACGTGTGGCCTCTAATCCAGCAGGTGGCAATAGTATTCACTCTTTATGAATTACGCGAACTAAAACATAGTTTTATTACGGAGATGCTAGTCCATCATGTAAATTTATACCACAATACAAATTCCAGTGAAGACACGCGCATGCAGCTCTCATTTACCACCCTTTAACCTTCACAAGTGCGAAAAAATTAGAGCATATCGCAGCCAGTGCATTACGGAGACCATGAAATTTTAGTGTTACGTTAATCCCTTTCGAATGTAGAAAATTAATTCTATGTACAGTTTGTTTTGTAAATCAATTCTGGTTATAACTCCACCTTTGCTTTTTTGTCATATAAAAAATCAAATGCGAAATTTTTTATTAATTCCGGCGAAACCGAAAATACTTTATGATGCTGTGAAACCAAAAAATTAGGGGGGGGGTGGTGCGATCATTCTCCACTTGCTCATTCGCCAAACATACACCCACAGAGCCCGAAAAATCCCAATTGCAGACGAGACTGATAAACGCATTAAAAAACTATTAATACAAAAGCATACTTAAAGAAATGGCCACGAGTCCCATTACTGAAGAAAACGAGAGGCACGTGCAGTCGTAATCTGAGCTCGCGCACACAGCCAGCCGCGCTGCACCAGGTGTTGAATCACACTTTGCCCTAGCGCACTTACCGCCGGGGGGAGGCTTGTCACTCCAGCAGCTTGTTTTATTTCTCACACAAGCCAACTTTAATTCATTGGAAAATAAACACAGATATCTGCACGCACAAGTCAACATCAGGGGAGATCCATATTCAGGGGGACCCGGGTTCAATATTCGGCTCGTTCTGTCATATTTATAAAAAAAAAAATCACTCCATGTGAATGCCCGGGTGGTTTCTTGTTCAAGTCCTTACTTGTTCCCGTTTGCCCTAGCAACTCGCTCCGTCTCTAAAGGATGTAAACTCTACTATTACTATTATTTTAGTTTTCATACCACCTATAAAATGTAGGCTCACGCTACTATTTTACGAGAATCGAGTTGGCACACACGAATAAAAAAACATTTACATCTGGTCATCATACGTTGAAAAGGGGGTGGGAGGTGCACATTTTTCTCTCGCATTGAATCCACAACATTGGGCTTTCAGAATCACGAGCCATTCTCGTTTTGAGGATGAAAAGACAGAAAAATTGCATGACGTAATGTAGGCAAATGTTAACATGTTAATTTTTAAAAAATTGCTATATTGAGCACAAATATTTATTTGGCATCAGCAAATATTTCTATTTTTCAGGTATTTAAAGCCACCATTTTGCACCCTCTTTGTTAGCAAGTCTGATACCGCTAGGAATATTTACCGAATCAGGTCATTATTATTCTCTTAATAACCCAACCTACTAGTCCTTTCACCCCCGGATGCATATATTTAGAAATATTTCCACGCCCACGTACAAAGTGGTCAATTAATATTAAACCGTTTGGGGGGAAAAAATCTAACTGAATATTTGACCCGCTCACATCTGCAAATACGAGTGTAAATCTCCTTTCATGAATAAAATATTCAACCCTTGTTGCAACGGTAAAATCTTAAACATTTTTGAAATATTAAGGTAAGAGAAAACAGACCACCCATTACAGAAATAGGAAAAAAAATTCCCAGCAACGAACTTAAGATAATTCACTTCACACCCCGAACAGTGCCACATATTTATATTTCCGAATCGAAGCAATATTCCGAGATGATGAAACCCCTAGTATTTTAAGTTGTATTAATCTTAAACCTTCAGAGGAAATGTCTTATGTTTAAACACCAAGGACCTGGCCATTGAAAAAAAAAATATATATATATATAAATATATATATAATTCTGTCACATAATATATTATTTTAATTACATAGTACGTGTCTTAATATCAGAGCTAAATATTGATTGTAAAATAGTCCCCAGATCATTTTGAACCTGCTGAGATACATATGCACGTTGGCAATGTTTCAGCCCAGGCATGCCAGTGTATCACATAGACATATGAATGATACATTTTCTAATGGTCAGAGGTGAGAGCTAAATCACCTATTATCGGTGTTCATTTTAGCGACAAACTTCGTGCACCTCCATTATGCCCAGAAAGAGTTCTGATGCTTGCTAACATACTTGCGCACTATCAGCCCTCGTGATGCCACGAAGATACAAAATCTCGTATTATGCAAGTACTTAAGCAATAGATTAAAAAAAAATATTTATGTTTACGCCCATGAGTTTTATTACCCATGCAAAATTAACAAAAAGGGTCAGGCTGCAGGAGTGATTACTCAGGTCAGAAAGCCTACTGTAAACTGTGAAATTATAAACATGTGGACACATCAGTTCAGGCTTCCCCATCGAATACAACACCCCAGACTCATTTCGCAACAATAACCTCTTCCACGATGTCACATAAGAGAGGGACCGCAGCGACGCAGTGGCTAGAGCTCTCGTTTCCCATCACGAGTACGGACACATCATCCTTTCTTTTGTACACACATTTTTGCACAGGAGGNCTTGCGCACTATCAGCCCTCGTGATGCCACGAAGATACAAAATCTCGTATTATGCAAGTACTTAAGCAATAGATTTAAAAAAAATATTTATGTTTACGCCCATGAGTTTTTTTACCCATGCAAAATTAACAAAAAGGGTCAGGCTGCAGGAGTGATTACTCAGGTCAGAAAGCCTGCNAACAAAAAGGGTCAGGCTGCAGGAGTGATTACTCAGGTCAGAAAGCCTGCTGTAAACTGTGAAATTATAAACATGTGGACACATCAGTTCAGGCTTCCCCATCGAATGCAACACCCCAGGCTCATTTCGCAACAATAACCTCTTCCACGATGTCACATAAGAGAGGGACCGCAGCGACGCAGCGGCTAGAGCTCTCGTTTCCCATCACGAGTACGGACACATCATCCTTTCTTTTGTACACACATTTTTGCACAGGAGGNGGCTAGAGCTCTCGTTTCCCATCACGAGTACGGACACATCATCCTTTCTTTTGTACACACATTTTTGCACAGGAGGTTCACCTCAACACCAGCCCATTATTCACTCGGCCTCTTCGCCCCAACATGACGAGACAGGTTCGATTCCCGGCAGGGGCGCTCCCAGAATTTCGCCCTTTCATTCCTTAAAAATATTTCTCAAAACATTCCACATTCATAAAAATATTCCTCATAAACCGTCCTATTCCTCAAAAACATTCCTATTACTCAAAAACACTTCTTCCTCCTTCCAAATTCAACAGACTTAAACCACCCGAGAGAGGCGTAATACTTCAGACTGAACCATATCACCACCTTTTCACTTTCTCACACAATTTTTACTTAAACATACCCTTGCATTTAATTGTATACACCTCTGAAATTATTAGTTGCTTAGAAAAGCAGTAGAGTAATATTCAATAAATTAAAAAGAGCACAAATAAGAGCACGTAAATTTATCATCCTACTTTTTCGATACATTCAATATTTACAGTTCTCTGATGTTTGCAGACGATAGATAGTACACAGCGGTTTCTAAGCTACATCGGGGGAAAGGAATTCAAGTAGATACTAACTTCATATATTCTTACTGTGCAAGCCAATAAAATGTCTGAGTCTATCAACAAGTTCATTGGGGTCTTANTATTCTTACTGTGCAAGCCAATAAAATGTCTGAGTCTATCAACAAGTTCATTGGGGTCTTCAGGAAATATGTAGTCGGCGTTCTTGACGTCTTCTGCATTATTCACAACACTTTTTTCAGCGAAGCCGATGGGGAGATGTGCGAGGACTTAGAAAATATCGCCACTGTTTTCACCGTCAACATTGTCTTCATTATCGTATCCATGGCCCTTCCCTTTTTCTGAAGAGGCATTACCCACTTCTTCGTCACCACAAACATCAACGAGTATCCTTTCTTTGAAGGAGGAGTATCGTTGACAACATTAATCTTCGCAGCTACTGGTGCTACATTATTTTTTCGGAGTTCGTTGTATTCACGTGCCATTTTAGAAAGTGTATATTTCATACGATCCGATTGTATGGCACACTGTGCGTTGCTATTATTGACCATAGTTGCCTCGCCTTCTGTGAACATATAATGCAGTGTATTGCTAACTGGAGGAAGGAAGTCGTCATATGCTGTTTATAGGTAGGAGAAGGAACACTACATTTACAGACCTTGGCGTACTGTCCATTCAAGTTATCACCTTGTGCGAACTGCCTAGGACAGTTTTTACAGCTAAAAATCACACGAGATGGGTTTTTCGGACATTCACTCTTTCATGTCGCAGCACATTTTAGTTGAACGCATATAGGTACTTTGTCGCAGTATCTGCACTGTCGGCGATTCGACGGTGAAGGCGTTGGTCCCGACTCCATTTTCATCACCGTCAGTCGTACGCACGAATAATTTTCGGTACAAGGAGACTGTTCACTTCCAAATCAATTTTTAATACACGGTGTCAGAATGTCAACTGAGCTACTGCTGACTTTCGTTATTCTGTACAGTCGCGATTCTTTTACCAGTGAATTTAAAAAAAATCATAACAGATGGAAAAAAAAAAATGTGGGGCTGTTAAAATTAATTCTAACATTACCAAATGCTCATCGATTTCTCAAACAATTTCCGACGTCCACGGAGCGGAAACACCTCTGGTGTTTCTAATGTGCGTGTTGTCTTGAAAGTAATTGACAGCCATAGCCTGAAGTGTGTTTTCCTTCCGTAGTTCAGCACATTGGACGCACGTTTAATAGCTTCGTAAAATACCTCGATTTCAAACACTCTGAAACGCAGTTCGAGACTGCACCTGCAGCCCCCTTGTTGGCCATGTAACTCTGACATGTTTATTCATATCTTAATTTTTAAATGAAGTTCACTATTATATGAATAAAATACTTTTACCGATTTGAATTTAATCAAACTGTATTACAAAGTGGTTAGAGGAATTATACTTAAATCTCAGTGTTCTAACCTCAAATCCAATCCACGAGGTTTGGCTAGACGTGTCGGCTGCAAAGTAGTTCAATGTTGGGACGCGAAGATTGGTTGTGCGCAGCCAGCGAGATCGTTCGACCTCATCTTTAGTGTATGGTTAGAACACGGCCTGAGAGTAGCGTAAACGTGTTCCTTTGGTGGTAGGTCAATGTTGGGTACACGCGCTTTAGGTGTGATAAGGCGTGGATGCTCCAGACTTCCAGACAGGATGGCCAGACATCATCCCATAGGCAGCTGTTCTACAATGCATCAATCGTTGGTGTTAGAGTGAGCTAAGTGCGCACCCACCTTATCTGGTTCAATTCATCATCTTCATCTATTTCCTTGTTGTTGGCGTTGTTTCCTTGACATCTGCATGTAATGAATGTTTCATTAGTAGCGGGCAGCACAGTGGATTGACCACATACTACTGGGCAGCTAATTGGGGAGGACAGATTATGCCGTGTTGACACCACCAACTCTGTACTGCCTACTTGTAGCACACCAAGTCGAGTATCGATACAGCATTCCAGCATACTTAGCACATCAAGCCCCAAAATACATTCATCCTCTATTTCTGCCATGTAAACATCGTGCTCTATTCTAAGGTCACCAAGCTCCAATATAACTTTTCACTTGCCTCTAACTGGTGTGGTCTCACCTTTCACCGTCATAAAATAGCACCATTCCATACTATTCTCGGATGATCACTAGGGGAAGGCCCGAGGATGTCTGGTCTTACTACTGTTATGGTTACCCCAGTGATGACTATCATCTTGCAAGGAACATCGCTCAGGGTCCCCTCATCCAGTATTGCATCCTAATCCTGTTTCACCGACCGTACATACAGTGGGGCCTTTTCTCCAGCAGTCACAGACATTCGCCCCCTAAGATAGGTGTTAACAAGTTTTCCGAATGTGCCGTATTCTCACCTGCCTCTCGCTGCCTCATTTCCCTTTGCTGCACCTGCTGCTGCTGTTGTGGGCAGTAGGCTCTCAGGTACCCCAGTTGTCCACATGACCATCACTCAGGCCATTTATATGGAGCTGGCGAAGTTCTGAAGCATGGACCCTGGATGCGATGTCCCTCATAAATGTCTGCATCTCCTTCAATGTCTTCTTGATACCATTGTCATCGTCTTCGTTCAACGCCACTGCCCATACCGAACATTGGGGTGTGTACACCTGTCTTGTTGACTCCACCTCCAGTGCTCGGGCCAGGGCATCTTGAATGATGTGGGGTACAGCCAAACGTACTGCTTGCCGTACCTAGGTGTCGGCGATGGCATTGATGAAAAAGCTGACTGCGATGATGTCGCGCGCCTCCTCAGGGCACCCTTCTAGAGATAGGTGGGAAAGCCGCACAATGCCTTGCCACAGCTCCTGCAGTGGCTCTCCTGATCGCTGGGTGCGGCTTTGCTGTTGGGCATTGTGGACAGGTATCGGTCGCCGAAACGTAGTTCCAAGAACGACACCAGTCTAAGGTACTCCGGTCGATGTCGCTCTGGCAGAGATTGTAGTATGCTTAGTACGGACCTCTCAGTACTGTGGCGAGGAAGTAAGCCCGCTGTTCGACTGACCCCCCAGTCAGGGTTACGACTTTTTTACATTGGTGTTGGTACTCCCGCCAAGAAGTTTGAGACACCCTTCCCCACTCCTGGCTGCGCGACACCAGTCCTGTAGAGCTGCTGGCTCTCCTACGAGATTGCTGTATTGTTTACGGCTTGCAATTCTTCCCCACCTGTCTCCGCTGCTGAAGAAATTCCTGCCATTCTTTCTTCAGTGCACTCATTCCTGTTTCATTTCATTCTCAACACTGTCCACTTTCACTGACACTGTCTATTTTCTTCTCCACACAGTCAATTCTCGTGTTCACTAACTCGCTAATGCCTTCTATTTTCCTGTTTACAATCTCATTTACAGTGACTATTTTCCTGTCTACGTTATCAATTTTCTTATCTACTAAATAACTTACCTGCCTATTTAGATTCTCGTTAGCTCTATTTACAGTTTCATATATGTAAAGGTTGTCTATACTACTCCATAGACGCTCTGCAACCTCGCTACAACCTTCCCTTCATTTGTCAATGTTGTTCTCACATGTTTATCTTGTGATTTCGGTGTTTCTTTACTATGTTGAAAGTACGTGTAATTTAATTATTTTATAAAGAATAAAATCACGTTCAACAATCCTACATTTACACTTACTATTACTGAACTAATTTCGTTATTTATAATTTTATTTACACTACTAATTTTGTCATAAAGGCTGTTAACATTCGAGGCTCACATTAACCATCTGGCCACCTAGCACCTCAGTTAATGCTTGCAGTGCTTCCAGTTTTGCAGACATTTTTGTTGTTAACATTCAATGTGAAGGTTTTACAAAATAGTCTTAATTAATGAACTTTTTTAAATCACTAGATACCAGCCTATTGCCTAACTTGATTAACAATTAAATGTCTCCATCCCACTTATGCCACTAGTGTTATAAGATGCCTGAGGGGCGTATCTGAATTTGTAAGTGATGGAAGTCTTAAGAAAAATAAAAGGTCACTTCTTTCTCCACTCGTTCACCCTCTCTCGCTAAAACTCCAGACACTCATCAACTCTCTTCTCAGAGGCCCGATGCGTTTTTATAGTCGCTGACATTTAACTGAAAAGTTCACCTCACCCACCCCCCTTAAGTCATACTGAAAGGAGTTAGGGCAATAAACCACTAGAAAATTCTTCAGATAAACGCATAAATTGGATCTGCTGAAGGTCGGATGCGTGCAAGAAGCAAAAGATTATCGCGTCGGCTCGCTTTTTGAAACAAAATATGCACTTCTTGGATTATTGCTCACTTGACTTTCATCCCAAAAATTTCGCTGGCCGATATCATATCTCTAACCTGTCCTCGACTAACACCTCGCTCGCTGTCGCCATGCGCTAGGCGCTACACATAACATTATATATCACAGACATGTACACTAGAAACTGAGTTCACATTCAATGTACATTCAAAATATAGTTAGCATGCGCATTATATAAAAAAAATATATGATCAAAATAACAAATTAATAATGTTTAATAAATATGTTTTACAATATTTTTGGCATAGAATGCATATTTAAAAAATGTAGTAAGATTAAAAATGTGGAAATATTAAATTTAAAAAATATTTATTGATCTTATTTTTTTGTATTTTTAATTGAAAAAAATTAAATGTTAAAAAACTTAAAAAAAAATTTCTCTCATTTATAGTTATGTTTTAAATATTAATTCAGCTTATTTTTGGTTTGAATGTTAAATAAAATCTAATAAATGTAATAAATAACCAAATAAATATGTAAAGTGTGGCTGAAATTATTTATTGCAGATGTTAAACAATTTTTAACTTTTTTCCACCTCGCCTTATCACACCTAAAGCTCTTGTGTTGGCATGTCAGCCACACTGCTGGACTCACTTGATGGTATTGTAGTGAGATGTCAGCCACACCAGTGGACTCCCTTAGAGTTCTTGTGTTGGGATGTCAGCCACACTGCTGGACTCCCTTGATGGTATTGTAGTGTGATGTCAGCCACACCGCTGGACCCCCTTAGAGTTCTTGTGTTGGGATGTCAGCCACACTTCTTTGTGTGTGTATGTGCACCGATCGCCGCTCGGCCGAACTGTCTCGCCAGGTGTTCGGTGGATACTGAGTCCTGGAACAATGCATTTACTTCTTTTACATCAAGTACCATAACAGCTATAGACATTCATGGGAAAATTTTTAAATAATCTACAAACGTTCTAAGGAGAAATCTGATTTTCATATATTTCAGTCAAAATATTTATACGGGATGGATTTGCAGACTTTTCTGTAGAAATAGCTATTCAATATGCTTTTAACAACACCGACAAACACTGGAGGTTATTCCTTACAAAAATATGTATAGCCTTCCACTTTTCCATCAAGCGATTATTAAGAGAGCTAAGCATTCCCAAATAAAGTGAGTTTAAAAATGCTTTTACCTAAAAATAACAAAAAGTACTTACTAATAAGTAAGAAGGTGGTGTATAGTAGATTCGTATAAAGGAGATATTATACCTTTGTTAACACGGTTAGTGCACCTTTAATTATTTAAAGGGGGTTTTGACACCCTTCGTTTGCATGAAATATTGTATGAATGAAATATAACCATAATCTGAAACCCATTTGTTAAGACAATTTATGAATCAACACATCAAAATTAACAGAAAAGGTTTCCTTGTGGGAACACTCTCAAGAGAACAGTTTTCGAGAAATCCATACTTAAATATCAAACATAAAGTGAGTGGTCTAACCGGTAGGCAATACACAATATAAAAATAAATACCCACTATACACAGAGGTGACAAAAGTCATGGATAGCAATATGCAAATATACAGATGGCGGTAGTATCGCGTACAAAATGTATAAATGGGCAGAGCATTGGTTGGGCTTTCATTTGTAGTCAAGTGATTCATGTGAAAATGTTTCTGACGTGATTATGGCCGCACGACGGGAATTAAGACTTTGAACGTGGAATGGTAGTTGGAGTTAGACGCATGGGACATTAGATTTCAGAAATGGTTAGGGAATTCAACATTCCGAGATCCACAGTGTCAAGAGAATCCCGAAAATACCTAATTTCAGGCATCACCTCCCACCATGGACAACGCAGTGGCCAACCGCCTGCACTTAATGACCGAGACCAACGACGTGTGCGTAGAATGGTCAGTTTTAACATACAAGTAACACTGGGTGAAATAACCGCAGGAATCAATGTGGGATGTACGACGGACGTGTCCGTTAGGACAGTGTGGCGAACTTTGGCCGTACTGGGCTATGCCAGCAGAAGACCGACCCGAGTGCCTTTACTAACAGCACGACATCGCCTGGAGCGCCTCTTGTGGGCTCATGACCATATCGGTTGGACCCTAGACAACTGGAAAACCTTGGCTTGCTCAGATGAGTCCCGATTTCAGTTGGTAAGAGCTGATGGTAGGGTTTGAGTGTAGCGCAGACCCCACGAATCCATGGACCCAAGTTGTCAACAAGGAACTGTGCAAGCTGGTGGTGGCTCCATAATGGTGTGGTCTGTTTTTACAAATAATGGACTGGGTCCTCTGGTCCAACTGAACCAATCATTGACTGTAAAGGGTTATGTTCAGCTACTTGGAGACCACTTGCAGCCATTCATGGACTTCATGTACCCCAACTACAATGGAATTTTTATGGATGACAATGCATCATGTCACCGGGCCACAACTTCGTGATTGGTTTGAAGAAGATTCTGGACCATTCCAGCGAATGATTTGGCCACCAAGATCGCCGGACATGAATCCCATCAAACATTTATGGGACATAAACATTATAAACTTCTGTATTTACAAAGGTATGTGGGGTAATCAATCCATCCAGGCACGCACCTAGCACACCCTCTCCCCCCTCTAATATCTTTACATTGACCAAGAACCTGTACTGTGAATGTTTTAAGAAAAATAAAATAATTTCAGAAACATTTAAAACTTGTTTTATTTTATTAATATTATATTGTTTTCCTATGTTATGATGAGTCCAATACCACCAAAAATATAGGCCTGCACCTAAGCAATGGCGGTATTACTCCCTTATCCCCTTTCCTCAAACAACCATAAATCAAAGTCTAGCTAGATCCACTCCTGGAGTAGGCCACTGCGCTCTTAGTCTGTCCGCTTTTGTTAATAGAATTTTGTATATATTCTACTGTCATTGAAGTACATCACAGTGAAGTTAATTAACTGAACTGAAGGCTGTGGCTATTAGAAAAACTAAATACCTCACTTTTTTATATACGTATTTATTTGTGAAACGTTTTGTTCCTTGTCGTATGCTTTTCCACTGACAAAGTTTTAGACCAAGAAAGAAAAGTTTAAGTTACACAAATTATTTATTTTAAACAAAAGTTGTGGTATGATACATCAAAATTACCCTATGGTAATCGATAGCTGAATATGGGTTTTAAAGTGTTTTCCATGTTCTGTGCATTCCTTTAGTATTTTTAGCTCACAAATTTTAAGCAGAACTGTCCAAGTTATAAACAGTAACGTAAATGTTTAGGTCCAAATGGTTTTTGTAATAGAATGTGTTTTATAAATACTTTCGTAACATAAGGACAGTTTATTTGAATTAAAACTTTGTCAATGGAAAAAGTATTAAGATTCCAATCATTTATTTATGTAGATGTTTCGTAACANCAAGGATTATTTATTTGAATTAAAACTTTGTCAATGGAAAAAGTATTAAGATTCCAATCATTTATTTATGTAGATGTTTCGTAACACTTACAAGTCATTTAACGAAAATAGTTGTGTAGGCAAACAGTTGTTCAATGATTGGTCGCAGAAAATGGTTAATACGCAACTGGCATTCTGACCGATATACCTTCTCCTGGATAATAATTGTTTTATGTTTGTGGTAAACTATTATACTTTTAGAAATTAGGCCTATAATTAATGGCAATTTCCAACCAAATAAACATTGAATAGTTTTAAAATTGGCGCATATCAAAATTTTACGATTTTTGTAACACAAATTCAAAATAAACGAAACCATAAACAAAATGAGACAAGGAAAGCTGGAAATCTGAGATGTATGTTGTTTTCTTCATTTTAAAGCTGCTTAGAGTTATTTTATTTTAATTCACGGTGTTCCACATAGAAAAACCACAAGGGTTTCCTTATATTCGACAATTTAAAATTTGAGAAAAATATTATTTTTTTTACGTTATAAAATTGTTAAGTAGGAATCTTGTGCAATATGTAAATTATTGCATTTCTTTAATTGCGTCTTGCGTTGTTTAAGTGCAACAAAAATAGCTTTAAAGTGTAATTATCTTTTTAATATTTACTGCAATGACATCGAATTAAACGTTTTAATGTTGCAAACAGTCATTACTTACAAAGATGAATTAATGAATTACTCGACTCTACAATGCCTTTTAACAAACTGTCTTGCAACTGAGGAACAAACTAATTGTTTTTCACATTTTGCGTATTGTGTTAGTTCACGAAGATCCCTTCTTCTACTGACATCCCATTCAACAAGTGGTTTGATTATTTTTCACGTTACTCTTGTAATGTGTTATTTGGGAGTCGTTTAAACGCAAATTCCGTATTATGTTAAGAGTTCTGTGGTCGTGTCTGCACTTAAAAGAGAATTTTAAATAGCAAAATCACTGTTGTTGCATGTTCGGAAGAAGTAGAAATCAAGTGAATACATTATGAAAGTAAATCATCCAAAATCAAAGACTCTAGCATGGTGCGCAAGACCAAGTGTTAATGTTTTGGGCGGAAAGACCGTAGAGGGGGGGGGGAAGCAACCCGCAACCATACACATATTGAGTAACTCCCACAGGTACCTGGAAAACTAAATTAAAAAAGTTGAAAAGGGGCGATTAAAAAATAATAAAAAAAATTGCTAGGTATTTTCGGAGTTTTTTTTTTTTTTTTCCCCCATTATAAATATGAAGGCTCCGGAGCGTTACTAGAGATTTTCTAAAGTAATGCAGATAATCAATTTTTGTTTCCAGCTGACATGTATTTACAATGTAACCAAAGAAGTTCTTGCTGTTTTAGATGGTCAGATAAAAAAAACATTATACAGCAAATGCCACATTCAGGTACCTCTCAGAGTAATCCCCAACGGCATCTAGTACATTTGCTAACGTGCCTTAAGATGCTCGGTAAAAATTGGGGGTTTTGGACACAAAGAAGTTCGCTAGTACCTGCAGCAAGTCTGCCTCGTTTACGAAAAATTTCCCACGAAGGTGGTGGTCCGGGAAATGGAAGACGTTATAATATGCTTCCTTCTCCTTCAGTGCGTATTGCACATGTTCCAACTGCTGCTAGTACAGGTCCGCAGTGATGGTTTGGCCCATTGGTAGCATCTCATAGTGCACCTCTTGGCGTGGGTGTAGCGCTGGTCTTGCGGTGTGAGGCACAGGGTTTCGTGTTGACAACCAATGTCTTGGTCCATCGGGAGCGTCATCCACGACCCACGTTTCCACGCCGGTTAGCACTCGATCTAATACGGATGCACTGCGGTGCCGGGAAGGCAACAAGGAACAGGCCAACACTTGTTGTTGCTTGTTAGCTTGTGACAGTGTGTGTGTGTGTGTGTGTGTGTGTGTGTGTGTGTGTCTAATACCCACTTGCTCCACTCGAATGCCTTCCATGCACAGTGCAGGTGGAGTCTGACTGTCTCGTCAGACACCTAGAAGCCTTCAGCAAGTTCACCATACATTTGGCTGCAGTCCTCGTCATCCAGGAACTGCGGCCGTCCACTTCAGGGTTCGTCACAAAGGGACAAATCTCCCGACCTGAACTTTGAGGTGCGTTCCTATACAGCTTTGTCCCCAAAGCTTGACGTATTCGGTGAATAGATGCGGCTGCTGGTAAGCCCACAGTCAACCCTGAAGGATCTCCTTCCACACCTCCATTTCTCTTCGCCACTGCTCGAACTATGACTGCTCCGAGTGCGCAACGCGCCTTCATTGGTCAATGTTCCCACTCCCACTACAGCCACTTTTGCGGCACGTGAAGCACATATTTTCGTATCAGACATCAATTATTCCCATTTTAATCTAAAACAGAAAGAACTTTTAAGTTATTTTGTAACGGTCCTCCTCCTCTAAGACTGCCTGTTGTTGGGAACCTCAAACATTATTTTTATCTGCTGCAGTTAAAATGGACATATCTGCAACACAGTATGACACATCACCTTATATAATAAGTACTTACGGCGGCGATGGGCGCTATGGCGGCTCACACCTCCGTCTCTAGAGACCTGCGGGGGTTAGGCTCGCCTTTGCCACACCCGCACAGGCTTTCTCTCTTCTTGTGACATATGTAGACTACTCCGAGCAGAGCACACGAGAACATCACTACCAGAAGTAGCAGCGTCACGAAGCTCATGGTCATCAACGTCAACAGAAGTTTGTTCTTGTCGAGACACTGCAACACACAACAGTCACCAGGTCAGCTATTAGACTTTCAATTTTACCTCAAATGTAAAAATTAAAATACTGGCGAATCGTTAAAAAAAAATTTCCAAGAATTATTCTTTGTGACTTTCGGTCAACATAAAAAAATATTCTGAGCTGCATTCTAAAGTGTTACTTTGGTACCTTTATGAGAATTGTACGAAAAAAAAAACATACATTAAAAAATTCCATTATCAGGTTTTTTTTTTAAATTGCCTTCCTTTATTAAACATTTTTCAGACTATTATTACACATCTCGACGAAAAAAGATGTTATTTGCTAAAATTGTAGAAAATAATTTCACTTCTTGAATGCCAACCTGGAGCTATTTTTCATGCTTGAGATCAAGAATGTTGTTGGAACACAAAAAATTCATAATTTTATATTTGTACCAAACATTGTTCAACTCGTTCGCATTGTATGTGATTTTACATTTTATTTTTTAAAAATTATTTTATGTCAAATACGAAATTCTTCTGTTTTGTTGCAGCCTCAGTAACAAATACTAACTAAGTAGTACAGATTAAAAACTTTACAACATAAACTAATGGCGTGGGCTACTGCTTGACACATATTTAATAACTAAATGACTGTTAATGCAATTGTTAAAAATGTACAATTTTGGCAAACATTTTTGTATTTAACTTTTTTTTAAATATTTATTGCGTGTTATTTGGTGATTACATGTTTATCACGCGGTGGCTAATGGTTTTAGTTTCCTTTTTAAATTATTTCATCGGTAAAAATAAGTATTTGTTATAACGGCTGCAACCAAACAGAACAATTTTGTATTTGACCTCAAATTATTCAAAAAAGTGAATTGTAAAAATTTTTTATTTGAGGAAAATGTCGTGACATACAATGCGTACGGGTTAAATCATGTTTGGTTCAATTACTAATTTTGTGGGGTCCGACACCGTATACACCATTACCACTAAGCTCAAGGATCTTCTCTGTCGTGTAGTATTCTGGTCGCGCTGTGTACCTGTGCAACTTTAAGAACTGAGCGTATCACTTTATTGGTGGAAAGTCTATGGAAAGGTTCAATGCAGGGACTCAGAGCATTATGTTTACGCAACTGGCGCGTGTATTTTAAGATACAGTACTGTGAATAAGGCTGTTGGAATGCTCCTAAGTGGTGTTCATAACGTGTGTGATGTCTTGAAAATACCCAACAGACCCCTTCTGAGTTATGTTTTATTTAATAAATTGATACACTGAAGGCATGTTAAATAGTTTTGTGAAAAGTCTTGTACTTCAAACACTCCGCAGCCCAGTTGAAGCGCCTAGCAGGCGGGTCTCGCAACCCGAAAACAATTTTCTGTCCCGTCGTTGGCCATTTACTGTGGACCGACTCATAATTAATACGCCAGTTAATACCTTAGCTTAAATATATTATATTTTGTGATTTTTAACGCCCCCGGTTTTATAACTAAAATGTAATCAGGAAGTGACCCAAGCCTTGCACACATAAGCATAGTTTCTACTTGTGTACTCGTTTGGATTAGCTGAATACAAAACCGGACAATATTGTACGACATAGGCCTACCTTATTTCATTTCAATAAAGGCTTTAAAAACCACACCGGTCTTCATAAATTAAACGTTAAATCTTATCGTTTGCAACAAAAATGGAGGCGCTCTTACTCACAGGAAAGGGAGATAGATATATTCTAATGACTTTAAGTCGCTGGTATAAAGTTAATATCCACTGATAATAACGTACAAACTATAACAGTTCTCAAGCTAAGAAGAAACTTTAATTTGCCGATTCAATGGCGAAAGTTACATTTACATGCATACAATCACGGTTTCCCTGTATTTTCCAGTAAGGAAACGATAAAATTGTATTTTGTGGCGTTGCCTGCCAGAAAACGTTAACAAAATTAAATACAAATAGTAAACCCATAATAGGGAAACATTTAACACTTTGTGCTTTGAAACCCAAGGGTGACGTAAGGGTTACCACATGCACGCATATAAACGCATCATAGCCTCTAAGCCCAGAGGCTCTATCTGTAGCGCCGTCTTTCGGTCGGCCGAGGGTCTATACAGGATCATCAGTACGGTACTAGTACTTACAATAAACATGAAGATTTCATTAGCCAAAAAATTTCTGCTTAAAATTACAAGTGATGTTTTGAATTTTGGTAGTCCTAAACCTGTAAAAAATACTCAAGAAACTCTAAGAGAATAGTGTACCATAAGAGGGTGTAAAGCTCACTAAAAATCCTTTCTTAAGCACACGCTACTAGGAATGCCCACATAAGTAACGTGTGCATATTTCTTCTGTGCTCCGATAAGGAGCCAAGTATGTATTAATTGTTTTCTTCAAAAAGAAAATGATAAAGACGTAAAACGAAATACAAACTACATGTTGTTCTAGTACAATGGGGTTCATAATATTGTCTGAATGTTGAGTTGATTAAGATTTGTATATTTGGAAGACCCGGGTGTCTGTTGTAGGTGTCAGAATACTTAAACATATTGATAAAACGGCGTCACTTGTGTTTGACGAAGTATGCTGATTCCATGTGGACGGAACAAGACTAATAACTCGCCTCTGTGGGAAACACATAAGTATCTCAGTATGTCCTATTGAAGAGGGATTTCAGTCACACTGTTGCACTCACCTGAAGTTCTTCTGCAGGGGATGTTAGACGCAAGGTTGGTCTTCCTTGAAGGTGTTGTGTTAGGCTATTTGTTTGGCTGTTGAAGGGCAGCTCCCTACGTCCGGCCTTTGGGTTTGAGTGTGAGCCGATCGCCGCCCGGCCGAAATATCACACCAGGTGTTCGGTGGAGTTCTGGAACAATGCACGTACCTCTTTTACAACAAGTACGAAAGTAGACGTACATGAGAATATTTTAAAATAAATTTACAAACGTACCTGTGCAGGAGTTTGATTTGCATACTTTTCAATAAAAATAGTTATACCGGATGGGTTTGCAAATTTTTCAGTTGAAATAGCTATTCAAGATATTTTTGAACAACACCGACAAACTCCGGTGTGTGTGTGTGTGTGTGTGTGTGTGTGTGTGTGTGTGTGTGTGTGTGTGTGTGTGTGTGTGTGTGTGTGTGNGTGGTAATGTACTGTGACTGTATACTGAACACAAGGAAGATAATACTGTAATAGACGAATGTGATGAGACATTATAAACTTCTGCATTTACAAAGATATATGTACTAATCAATCATTCCTGGTGCACGCCTAGCACCCATCGTCCTAAAATCTTTACATTGACCTCGAACCTGTACTGTGAATGTTTTAAGAAAACTAAAATAATTTCAGAANCCATCGTCCTAAAATCTTTACATTGACCTCGAACCTGTACTGTGAATGTTTTAAGAAAACTAAAATAATTTCAGAACATTTATAGTACTTATTTTATCTCATAAATGTAATATTATTTACCTAAAGTTACGATGAGTCAGTGGCCATCTAATACCACCGAAAATCAATGTCTGCACCTAAGCAATGGCGGTATTACTCCCCTATCCCCCTTCAGACAACAACCATAAATACAAGTCTAGCTAGATCCTGCCCTGCAGTGGGCCACTGCGCTCTTAGTCTGTCCGCTGTTGTTAACAGAATTCTATGTATATTCAATTGTTGTTGAAGTACATCAAAGTGAAGTTTATTTAACTGAACTGTAAGCTGTAGGTATTAAATTTAAAATACCTTACTTTTCCCTATAAGTTTTTATTCGTGAAACGTTTTGTTTNAACTGTAAGCTGTAGGTATTAAATTTAAAATACCTTACTTTTCCCTATAAGTTTTTATTCGTGAAACGTTTTGTTTCTTGACGTATGCTTTTCCACTGACAAAGTTTCAAACCAAGAGGGAAAAGTTTAAATTACACAAATTATTTATTTTATATGAAGATAGTGGTATGACACATTGAAATTACATTATCGCAATTGATGGCTGAATCTGGATTTTAAAGTGTTTTTCATGTTCTGTGCATGCCTTCTACATNAACTGTAAGCTGTAGGTATTAAATTTAAAATACCTTACTTTTCCCTATAAGTTTTTATTCGTGAAACGTTTTGTTCCTTGACGTATGCTTTTCCACTGACAAAGTTTCAAACCAAGAGGGAAAAGTTTAAATTACACAAATTATTTATTTTATATGAAGATAGTGGTATGACACATCGAAATTACATTATCGCAATTGATGGCTGAATCTGGATTTTAAAGTGTTTTTCATGTTCTGTGCATGCCTTCTACATTTTAAGCTCACGAATTTTAAACATTAGTGTCGAAGTCATAAACAGTAACGCAAATGTTTAGGTCAATATAGTTTTGTAATAGAATGTGTATTAGTAACACTTTCGTAACAAAAAGAAAGTTTATTTGAATTAAAACTTTGTCAGTTGAAAAGCATTAAAATTCCAATTATTTATTTATGTAGACGTGTCGTAACATTTACAAGTCATTTAACACAAATATTTGTGTAGGCAAACAGCAGTTCAATGATTGGTCGCAGAAAATGGTTAATACGCAACCGGCATTCTGACAGATATTCCTTCTCCTGGATAATACATTTTTTATGTTTGTGCCAAACTATTATACTTTTAGAAATTAGGCCTATAATTAATGGCAATTTCCTAATAAATAAACATTGAATAGTTTTAAAACTGGCGCATATCAAAATTTTAATATTTTTTTAAAAACAAAATTAAAATAAACCAGAACTATAATCAAAATGAGGCAGGGAAAGCTGAAAATCTGAGATGTATATTGTGTACTTAAATTAAAGCTGCTTGGAGTTATTTTATTTTAATTTAATTTGTTCCACATAGAAAAAATTGCAATGTTTTTCTTAAATACAAATTAAAATTTTTAAAAATTTGTAATTTGGTTTCATTATAAAATTGTCAAGTACGTATCTTGTGCAATATGTAAATTATCACATTTTGTAATTACGTCTTACATTGTTTAAGTGCAACAAAAATAGCTTAAAAGTGTTATTATCATATCTTTATATATAAGGAAACTTAAATTTAATATTTACTGAAATGACATAGAAAATAAACATTTTAATGATGAACAGAGATTACTTACAAAGATGAATTTATGAATTATTCGACTCTACAATGCGTTATAACACAATTTCTAGCAACTGTGGAAGAATTTTTTTTCTCCACATATTGCGTTTTATGTTAGTTCGTGCAGATCCGTCCTTCGACTGACATTCCATTCAACAAGTGGTTTGACAATTTTTCACGTTACTCTTGTAATGTGTTATTTGGAAGTCGTAAAAACGTGAATTCCCTATAATATTAAGAGTTCTGTGGTTGTGTCTGCACTGAAAAGAGAATTTTAAGTAGAAAAATCACAGTTGTTGCATGAACGGAAGAAGCAAAAATTATGTAAATACATTATGAATGTAAATAATCCAAAAGTTTATGACTCAACATGGTGCGTTAGACCATGTATCAATATTGGAAAATGTAAAGGGGGTTAGGGGAAGCTCCCATACAAACATTGAATGAATCCTTCTGGTACCTGGAAAAGTATATTAAAATATTTGAAAAAGGGGCAATTCTACGAAGACAAATACATATTACAAATTTTGCAAAAAAATTGGCCAAGTATTTAAAAAGTCTCTTTACCACTGTGAATACGTATGTGGGCTACGAAACGTTACTAGATATTTTCGAAAGTAATACAGGTAATAGTATTTTGTTTCCAGCAGACATTTATTTACAATGTAACCAAAGAACTTCTTAATATTTAAGATCGCGAGAAACAAAAAATTATAAAGCAAATGTTACATTCAGTTATTCCTCAGAGTAATAGCCATCGGCATCTGCACATTTGCCAATGTGCCTTAGTTGCGCAATGCTGTGACGATAGAAATGGGGGGTCTTGGACAAAAAGTACCGCGAGTAAATGCCGCAAGTCTGCCTCGTTTACGTAGGATTCCCCACGAAGGTGGTGGTCCAGGAAATGGAAGACGTTATAATATGCTTCCTTCTCCTTCAGTGCGTATTGCACATGTTTCAACTGCTGCTAGTACAGGTCCGCAGTGATGGTTTGGGCCATTGGTAGCAGCTCATAGTGCACCACTTGGCGTGGGTGTAGCGCTGGTCTTGTGGTGTGAGGCACAGGGTTTCGTGTAGACAACAAATGTCTTGGTCCGTCGGGTGCGTCATCCACGACCCACTTATCCTCACCGGTGAGCACTCGATGGAATATGGGTGGGTACACGGCGGTGCCGATAAGGCAACAAGAAACCGGCTAACACGTGGAGTTGCATGCAAGCTTGTGACCGTGTGTGTGGTACCCACTTTCTCAACTCGAACGCCTTCCATATACTGTGCAAGTTATTTCTGACTGTCTCGTCAGGCACTTAAAGGCCTTCTACAAGATCACCATACGTTTGGCTGCAAACCTTGTCTATGGCCGCTTTCAGGACCTCGTCGTCCTGGAACTATGGCCGTCCACTTCGTGGTTCGTCACAAAGGGACAAATCTCCCGACCTGAACTTCTTAATGCGTTCATTCGGAGCATTATCCCTGAAGCTTGAAGTATTCGGTGACTAGATGTGGCTGCGGGTAAGCCCAACTTAAAATCACAAAGCAGACAACCCTCAATGATCTACTTCGACACCTCAATTTCTCTTCGCCACTGCTCGAACTACGACTGCTGCGAGTGCGCAACGCGCCTTCATTGGTCAACGTCCCCTCTCCCACCACAACTGCATTTCCGGCACGTGACGCACATATTTCTCTATTATTCATCAATTATTAAAATTTTAATCTAAAACAGGAAGAACTTTTAGGTTATTTTGTAACGGTCCTCCTCCTCTACGACTGCCTGCTGTTGGGAATCTCAAATTTTCTTTTTTATCAGCTGCAGTTAAATTGGACATATCTGCAACACAGTATGACGCATCACCTTATATAAGTACTTACGGCGGCGATGGGCGCTATGGCGGCTCAAACCGCCGTCGCTATGCAGCGGCGAGGGTTTGGCTCGCCATAGCCACACCGGCACACCCGCTGCCGCCTGCTCAGGCATTTCCGGGCACATGGGTACACAGCGCATACTAGGGTTGCTGCCAGCAGCAGCACCACCAACATGTTGGCTACTATTAACGCCAGCCTTAACGTCGTCTTCTCCAGACACTGCAACACACAACAGTCACCAGCTCAGCTATTTGGGTTCAGTTTCATTTTTAAATTTTTTCATCTGTAAAACCTAGTATTTGTTATTACGGCTGCAACAAAACAGAAGAATTTTGTATCTGACCTCAAGTTTTTCAAAAATGACAACTGTAATTTTTTTTATGTGAGAAAAATGTCATGACATACAATACGTACGAGTTGAACAATGTTTGGTTCAATTACTAATTTTGTGGGGTATACCACCCTATGCACCATCGCCACTAAGCTCAAGGATCTTATCTGTCGTGCAGTGTGTACCTATGGAACGTTAAGCATTTTATTGGTGTAAATCTGTGAAAAGGTTGAATGCCGGGCATACGAGTATTTTTTTTATGTATCTGACCAGTATATTTTAAGATACAGCAATCTGAATAAGGCTGTTTGAATTCTCCTAAATGGTCTTCATAACGTGTGTGATGTCTTGATAGTACCCAACAGGCCTCCTATGAAGTGTGTGTGTATTTTTTTTCGTATATTGATATACTGAACCAACGTTTAATAATTTCGTGAAAATTCTTGTATTTCAAACACTCAGCAGCCCAGTTGAAGCGCCAAGCAGGCGGCCCCGCTACCCGAGAACAATGTTCTGTCCCGTCGTTGGCCTTTTACTGTGGACAGGCTCATAATTAGTACGCCAGTTAATACCTTAGCTTAAATGTATTCTATTTCGTGATTTTTAACGCCCCCGGNGACAGGCTCATAATTAGTACGCCAGTTAATACCTTAGCTTAAATGTATTCTATTTCGTGATTTTTAACGCCCCCGGTTTTATAAAGAAAACGTAATCAGGAAGTGACACAAGCCTTGCACTCATTAGCATAGTTTCTACTTGTGTACTCATTTGGATTAGCTGAATACAAAACCGGACAATATTGTACGACATAGGCCTACCTTATTTCATTTCAATAAAGGCTTTAAATACCACACCGCTCTTCATAAATTAAACTTTAAATCTTATCGTTTGCAACAAAAATGGAGGAGCTCTTACGCACANAATACCACACCGCTCTTCATAAATTAAACTTTAAATCTTATCGTTTGCAACAAAAATGGAGGAGCTCTTACGCACAAGAAAGGGAGACATATCCTAATGACTTAGTTTAAGTCACTGGTATAATGTTAATATCCACTGATAATAACGTACAAACTATAACAGTTCTCAAGCTAAGAAGAAACTTTAATTTGCCGATTCAATGACTAAAATTACATTTACATGCACACAATTACCGTTTTCCAGTATTTTCCAGTAAGGAAACGATAAAACTGTATTTTGTGACGTTGCCAGCCGAAACTGTTTAATAAAATAAAATAAAAAATAATAAACCAATAATAGGGAAATATATAACACTTTGTGGTTTGAAACCCAAGGTTGACGTAAGGGTGACCANTAATAAACCAATAATAGGGAAATATATAACACTTTGTGGTTTGAAACCCAAGGTTGACGTAAGGGTGACCACAAGAATGCATATAAACGCCCCTATGTCTAGAGACTTGATCTCTAGCGCTGTCTTTCGGTCGGCCGAGGGTCTATATGGGACCATCAGTGTGGCACTAGTACTAACAATAAACACAAAGATTTCTTGTGCGGAAATATTTCTGCTTAAAAATACAATTTTATGCATGTAATTTAGTCGTCCTAAATCTCTAAAAAAAAACACACAAGACCTAAAAGAGATTAAGAGTGTGAACCCGTTAAATATACACATNGTCGTCCTAAATCTCTAAAAAAAAACACACAAGACCTAAAAGAGATTAAGAGTGTGAACCCGTTAAATATACACATGAAACTAAAAGAGAATAGTGTACTATAAGAGGGTGAAAAGCTTACTGAAAATACTTTCTTAAGCACACGCTACTAGGAATGCCAACATAAGTGACGTGTTCATATTTCGTCTGTGCTCCGATAAGGAGCNCTTTCTTAAGCACACGCTACTAGGAATGCCAACATAAGTGACGTGTTCATATTTCGTCTGTGCTCCGATAAGGAGCCAAGTATGCACTAATTGTTTTCTTCAAAAAGAAAATATTAAAGAAGTAAAACGAAGTACAAACTAAACGTTGTTCTAATATAATTGGGTTCAAAGTATTGCCTGAAGGTTGAGTGATATAAGATTTGTGTGTTTGAAGACCCGAGTGTCTGTTGTAGTTGTCGGAATACTTAAACAAATTGATAAAANAGTGATATAAGATTTGTGTGTTTGAAGACCCGAGTGTCTGTTGTAGTTGTCGGAATACTTAAACAAATTGATAAAACGGCTTCACTTGAGTTTGACGAATTAAAATGCTGATTCCAATTGGACGGAACTAGCCTAAATACTCGCCTCTGTGGCAAACATATACGTATCTGAGTATGACGTTTTTCAAAAGGTCAGAAATTTAAAAAAGAGGAATTAACTCTGAATAAACTATCGAATACAACACATTTATAAACAACAATGAACAAAAAACGCACACATAAGACTCTTAAAAATCATTATTGAGGTAATATGTACGGAATATTTAGAAATCGTGCCCATAGAGAAGAACAGTTTTTAATACAAGCAAAGATCGTGGACAACTCTTGTGTATTATTTTGCAAGAAATATTACTCATATTTGTGCTGCTCATTTTATAGAACTTTTTCGTATTCACCTCTGGCTTCTAGTAAGCCAAAACCACAAAATTCAATTAGTGTAAAGTTTATCACAAGTCACCACTACTTGTATTACGTCACTTAAACCAGGAAATTACTGAGGAGCCAAAGTCCTTGCTGGTTTCAAACTCTGGAGTTAAGCAAGTCCTGGATGAAATACAATATTTAACAGTTCTTGGCTCTACTACACATGAAGGCTCTAGTCATTTTTCTAAAAGCAGAAATTAAGAGCTTATTCCTAGTTTAAAATAAGTGAAAGTTCGTCTCCGCTGAATTAATTAGGTAGTAAAAATGCAAGACTGAGTATCACGCAGTTTCCTTGAAGAAACAGGCCAAACCTTACGTTTCGACGTCCCAAAGAACAGCAAACCGAGCACGGCGTCACTGTTTTGTAGCGAGACGTCGATGATACTGTGACGAATAACACTAAGAAGTGTTAGTAAAATGTACGCTTTCATGCTTCTTCGGATCTCGCCCATGCAGCAACACTTTATTATCACGCCTCTCGTAGACGTGACACCTAATTCAGTATGATATGTAGCCTAGCAAAATTAATATCTCGGAACCTTCAATAACAGTGGACTACTGCTTTGACAGTAGGAATTATATTAGCAATGTTAGAACTAAAATTGCTTTAGACAAACTTCAAAGATAATCACTAAAGAGAATACACTTTCTCAAAAATCAGTTTAAGAATGCCTTCCAAAGAAATATAAGTTTATTGAAATAAAGAATAAAAGGCTATGCAGTTAACAAAATTTGCTTNTTAAGAATGCCTTCCAAAGAAATATAAGTTTATTGAAATAAAGAATAAAAGGCTATGCAGTTAACAAAATTTGCTTAGTGAAATAAAAAATAATGAAACATTTATGAAAAATTGAAAATTATGCACGTTACATTAAAATTTAATTGTCAAAATTAAGAGTTAAGGTTAACCAACACAGAACTGCTAACCTCCTACATTTGGGTTAGAATTAGTTTGTGTAGTGTAAAATCTTTGACTAATTTGTACAGAAATAAATGAAATAAAATAAAATAAACACACCAAAATACCCTTTTCCTAACAGTATTTAAGATGTCAGATTGTGCAAAGAAATGCTTTCTGTTTTGTTATACAATGATTTTCCCTGCAGGGCTAGGTGCAAAATTTTCCTGGCAGACATTATATTTTATTTAATGTGTTGATAAGTTATGAAGTAACTCCGGTAACTACTCCTGATACAGTCTAATATCCTGTTGACACAGCAATGGGGGGCCGCGGTGTCGGCGTGGGTAGTACACCGACCTTTCATTACGGCGAGCTGGGTTCGACTCGCTATGTGGTCACACCCACGTTATTGCGTGTGGGTAACGTAGCAGACGTTGATATTGGCTCGTGTGTTTTCTTGGGGTGCTTCCGCTGCTCTAACCATTGCATTCCGTCGCCGCTCCACCCGGGGGTCTCACCCCTGCGGCTCTCAGCTCAACAGTCTGCCTCTCGGCGTGTGTTTCCTCAGCTCTTCGTACTCAGTCATTGCCTGAGCGACTGGTTTTAGTCAGCAAGACTTTATTTCAAGCAGTGATGTGAGTTACCTGGTGGGCTGGCTGCTCAGTTGAAGTGGTGGCTGCTGCTGTTACCAAATCCTGATCCGGGAGTTCCCTGAAACAGGTTCCTCTTGGTTAGGTTATTGACAGTACCGACTGATAACACGGAACAATAAAACAACATAATAGTATAACTAAACTGTTCTCGAATACAAGCTACTCGCTGCTATTCCAGGACTAACAAGGAAAACCACCCACAAGATCGGTCCCTGTGTTTCAGTTTCTGCAATCAACTGTATATTAGCAAACTGTACTCCNCAAGGAAAACCACCCACAAGATCGGTCCCTGTGTTTCAGTTTCTGCAATCAACTGTATATTAGCAAACTGTACTCGGACAATGCAGAGAGTTATTTGTATTTATTTTGGAGCGTGTTTTATGGAGGCGGTGGAACGTTGAAAAGTCAAAAAGAAAGAAGAATCGCGTGAGAGAATCTTGAAATATTTTTGTGGACAAAAAAAAAAGTTGAATTTACTGATATAATGAGAAAAGAATAAACACAGACGAAGAATCTTTAGAGAAAAGAAAGAAAGTGCACTCGACAGAGAAAAATGGAAAGAGTCCAGCTGAAACGAACAGTCACGATTCTGACATTAATTTCGACGCAGACAATATTCCGTATTTGCAACGTTTGATTTATAGAACCACTTGTAACTATTAGTTCAGATTTTATTCCAGAAAACCCTGAGTAAACCCACAGAGTCNTTTGATTTATAGAACCACTTGTAACTATTAGTTCAGATTTTATTCCAGAAAACCCTGAGTAAACCCACAGAGTCTCAGAGTCTGTGAGCAGTTGCTTGAATAGAGAATGGCAACATATTGGCTTATAGCAGCCCCAACAAGGATAGGNGAATAGAGAATGGCAACATATTGGCTTCTAGCAGCCCAAACAAGGATAGGCTGGTGTTGACTGGAGCCGGCTAACATACAAATATACATACACGATCTCCAGTCAGCAATCACAGCAGTTGCGCCAGAATACATTAGAAACGTTCCTCCAATGAGCGACTGAAGAGATTTGGGCGGCTCCTAACATCGGGGCCTTGAGAGCCGATGAGGGTGTGAAGTGAAGTGAGAATGGAGCTGCGCCGGAACTAAAGGGCGGGGGAAACGGGAAATCCCCGAAAAAACCCGCTGACCAGCGGGTCGTCGTGCGTCGTCCGGCACGATTCCCACACGCGGGAGCAACCCCGCCGGGAATCGAACCCGGCTCACCTAGACGGGAGTCGAGTATTATAGCCACTAGACTACCGCGGCCCCCGTTCCCGCAATGAATAACTAAGAAATGGAAAGCTAAAAGCTCGAACAAAGCCTTAAAAAGCGTACCAGTAGCCGAAGTACAACTTTCAAGTTAGTAAAACTTTTATGTGACAGACCTGTTCGTTGGCAGGCCAAAGCTGAATCCCAGCATGAGGACCAGCCAGCAGAGCAGCACCTTCATTCCCATAATTATCAATCACTCTCTCTCTCTCTCGGTGTTCTCAAGTCTCTCTCGGTGTTCTCAAGTCTCTCTCGGTATTCTCACGTATCTCGTANCTCTCTCTCTCTCTCGGTGTTCTCAAGTCTCTCTCGGTGTTCTCAAGTCTCTCTCGGTATTCTCACGTATCTCGTAGTATTCGCAAGTATCTAGTAGCCTTATATTCGCAGGTATCTAATAATATTCGCCAAGTATCTCGCAGTATTCGCTTTGTACAATTCTCCGATCCGCTATCTATCACCGCAGCAACAAAAGTGACTGGAACTCATTCTTGGACGGGTATTTACACCCGATGTTCTC
This sequence comes from Clitarchus hookeri, assembly GCA_002778355.1. Taxonomy (NCBI): domain Eukaryota; kingdom Metazoa; phylum Arthropoda; class Insecta; order Phasmatodea; family Phasmatidae; genus Clitarchus; species Clitarchus hookeri. Next base: position 321,705 of record NQII01000737.1, read on the forward strand.
ATTGTTGTATCAGACAAATTTGAGGAATGTGTTATTATTCTTCGTGACATAAAATTTCTTGTTGTTAATTGTTTAGTTATTGTATTACGTCATATGTTTGTTGCTGTCGTGTCCCTGTCACAGATACCTCAAAACATAAGCAGAAAAAATATTTTTTTTCAACAAAAATATTTAAAATATTAGAAATGTAACAAATTATGTTCATATGGGATGCGGGAGCCTTGGTTATTACGTTGACCAAAATATGAAATTGCAGATTTTCACTGTCTGTGTTAGCTATTCTAATTGATATGTTCATTAAAATTTTTAAAAATATGTATTGGTGAAAGATTTTGTTTTGGAAGTTATTGATTTATTAGTCAACGAATTTCAGATTCAGATTTATTGTACGTATGAGCATTTACATACTACTGCACTCGTCAATATATTACATACAACATATAAACATTTATACGTAACTTATATAGACATACACAAACACACAAACAATACAAATATTACAAGAACATATTATGTCAATATTAAATACTTACTGAAGTGAATATAAATTAGTATACACAGGAGTGCATACTTCGCATTACATAGCCTTAAACTTGTTATTAAGGCATTGAGAATTTCACACACTGACAATACACGATACTGTGATACCCATGCATACACATTCAGACATGTTCACAGATACACACTCGTGCATTCATACCTTATGTAGCAAAAATACAAATACATGAGAGAAGCCTAGTATGATGAGTGGATACATTCCTATACAAACAAGACAATATCACGTATATGTACTTAATAAACACTCATACATACATTAAAGTTTCAGGGGTTATGATGGCATTACCTACTAATTGTACTACATAGTGACAGTTATAATAATGCTCAAAATTAATCTGTATAACATTTGTTTAGAAGGAATTAAAATAATTTGCATTTAAATGTTGCATATTTATTTATAGTTTTTGCGACTTGGGGTAGTTTATTGAAAAATCTTCTACCAGCTTAGTACAATGACCAAGTAGTTTTTTTTTCTTGTTTGCCCTGTGAAGATGGAAGTTGTGATTTGTACGTGTATGGTGTTCGTGAATATCAGTATTCTTGTAATATTTATGATTATTTTCTAACATAAATATAAATGTTTTGCATAGGTATATAGCCTGGATGGCACAGTAAGTATGCGGGCAGATTAAAACATTTTGCGGCAGCTGTCAGAACGCTGCATTTGTAATAACTCTAAATAGTATAAAACAAAGTCTCTTATCCGCGTCTGTCTGTGTATTCGCTTAGTACTTCTTAACTACTTGATAGATTTTGATGCGGTTTTCAACGTCATTTATAAAATTTGTTGAGGAAGGTTTGATGTATAATACATTTATATTTAATGTAAGGATAGTAGAGAAATGTCGAACCATTTGTAATCAAGTAGTGAAAAACAGCCTTTAGGGCGCTTACATGGCTTGCGCGGACTAAACCATAAGATATACATCAAGTTAATGTACTACAGAATTGTAGCTCTCAAAAAGTTCTACAGAAAAGTCCGCGATAGCATATGTTTATCTTTTAAGGTTGACTTACAGTAACCATTTTTTACTTTCAAAGTATCGCTGTAAAAACTAAATTGCTACCGGGCGAAGCCGGGCAGGTTCGCTAGTATAACGTAATTCTGATAATTTTTTTTTATAACAAGGGCTGATTGTATATTTAATATACTTTTCCTCTAAACAATTATCCCGTGACTGATATGAGAGTAAACGAATACAAAGTAAGCAGACCACACACACTGTCTGGTTATACACAATACTTTCAGCATATAACAAGGACTGTTTAATGTTTTCAATAACCGTTTTGGATGCTTCTTCCATGACAGAGAATTGACAATTACAATGCCAAGGTAACGGGTGTGCTTGACTGCTATAAGTTTAGTATTATTTACGAAAATTCCTAGGTATTCATATTTTATTAGTAGAGAAACAAATATAATTTGTTTTATTCAGATTTAGTAACAGATTGTTTGAGGAAAACCAAGAGTTCAGTGTGTTGCTAGCCATGTCCTCTAACTTACAATATTTGGTGAACGTAATTATAATATATGTATCATCTGGAACATAAATTATAGGTACATTGGGTAGTTGTAGATATAGATCGTCAACTTGTATAAAAAACGGAAGTGATTCCAGCACTGTGTTCTGTGGAAGACCTGCGTTTACAGTTCTAGAGTGGAAATGCTCTATAGCAATATATTTGCTTTTCTTTTTTACTTGAACTAGCTGTCTTCTGTTTGTTAAATATGATTTTATAAATTCATTTGCAGCTCCCCATTATCACTAGATTATACAGTTTATCTAAACTTAATTGATTATCGACAGTGTCGAATGCTTTAGGAAAGTCAAGGAACACTCCAAGCATGTCCTCTGACCTCTCTCTGCACTCTGTGACTGGTTATACAAATTCATCAATAGCTCACTTTGTACTCTTGCTCTTCGGAAATCCATGCTGAGATGTATTGAGTAATTTATATTTAGACAGACAATTTATTATTCTGTTATTTACTATAGATTAAAATGCTGTTGAAAATTAGTTCAAAAGAGAAAGAGGCCTGTATGTTTTTTTTACAGGACCTCTTTTTTAGACCTTTTCGTACGATAGCGCCAAATGTAAAAATGAAGTTTATATCCCACACCTCGGGAACCAATCAACCGATTTCCACCAAATTATTCGTACAATTAGTGCTACGTTCTTACGTGTTTTAAGTGGCTCAGACACTTATTTCCAAAATGACGGTCCCGTAAATATTTCAGGTTAGTAAACCTTATCAATCAAAACATTAGACTGGTTACATCCGAAGGTGATGCTCTGAATACTACTTCCTTAATGTAGTTTAGTTACTTCCAATAATATGGTACTGGGTTTTCTGGGTTCGAATCCCGGGTAAGGGACGCGTGTATTTGCAATTGTCACACTACTGTTGCATATATTTCGGGTTTGATCTCTAATGACATTGCTGCCAATGTGACGTTAAGACATACTTACTAAATAAGCTTTTGAGAATCATTAAACATTATTTGCACCAATGCAGAGGAAAGTAGGCTCATTAGTTTTATCAGTAACTTCTTGTTCCATAAGAGTTTCCAGAAATCTGCAGACTTTAATTAACCTGTTACGCATTGAATAATGCCTCGCATACTCTCTTTAATGTGAAAAATTTCAAATTCACAGAAACATTCCACGGGAATTCACTTGGAAAGCTGTGGTTACTCCCATCAACGAAAGTAAAAACTGCATGGTACGCATTCCTCACTGTGTTGTGGAGCAGTATACAGACTCCACATACAGCATTCTGTGTGTATGAAGGTCTCTTGTACCATACTGTAGCCCCATATACTGTATTGTAATGTACTTCGTTGGCGATTAAATGAGCTATTTTAAAAGCCCTTGCTTAGTTAATTATTTTTCTCCACGGTTTATCCTTACGTAGGTAATGTGGAAAAAAGAACATTAAAATTGCCAAGGGCCTAATATTCATGAGTTTACCAAGAAATTATTTCGAATTATCAGAAACAAAAATACGTTCAAATTTACCAAGATTCTTTCATTTATGTTGTCAATAAATTAAAAAAGAAACTATTTCCGATGTCCTCCAATCTGGTTANAATATTCATGAGTTTACCAAGAAATTATTTCGAATTATCAGAAACAAAAATACGTTCAAATTTACCAAGATTCTTTTATTTATGTTGTCAATAAATTAAAAAAGAAACTATTTCCGATGTCCTCCAATCTGGTTATGACACTGCAGAACTATTGATTCAAGTGTAAAAATGTCTAACCAGTTTTTACATTAAATTATGTTCATATATGGGCAGAGAGTTCTTCCAACTTTGACATCGAAAGTTCTCAATAAAGCGCGATCCATATTGATTCAAATATTTATTTTTAAACTGTCATCAATGTTTAATGATTCAGCTCCTAGGTTACCGGAGTCAATCAAATTTGACAAGTACAAANTATGACACTGCAGAACTATTGATTCAAGTGTAAAAATGTCTAACCAGTTTTTACATTAAATTATGTGCATATATGGACAGAGAGTTCTTCCAACTTTGACATCGAAAGTTCTCAATAAAGCGCGATCCATATTGATTCAAATATTTATTTTTAAACTGTCATCAATGTTTAATGATTCAGCTCCTAGGTTACCGGAGTCAATCAAATTTGACAAGTACAAAAAATTTTGTACGAATGGTTTGCACCATTCCTCTCTGCTATGAATTCTTCTTCTTTTCGTGTGGTTCTGTAGTTTCACTTACTATCTCCCTTCCTCACCAGCATGCCTCGGGATCGTCGGAGAACTGAAAATGTCCACAATATACAGGATGAGTATAAAAGAATACCCCAACTTTGGTCAATAATAAAAAAAAGCAAACAATCTACAACCTTGATTGACCAATCAAATGAACCGCGGAATCGTGAAATTTGTTTACCATACATTCATAAATGTTCAATGTGACCATCACAAGTGGCTCGAACGACATATTCTCGATAATCACACTCGTTCCACACTCTTGTAAGCATGTCCGGTGTTACGGTTTGGATGGCGTTCGTAATTCTCGTTTTGAGGTCGTCAATGTTAGCCGGCAATGGTGGACGAAACACTTAATCCTTTATATACCCCCATAGAAAAAAATCGCACGGAGTAAGATCCGGGCTTCTTGGGGGCCAGTGATGAAGGCGTCATTGCTGGCTGGCGTCACGTTTTCAGGGTGCTGGGAAGGGTGGGCAGGGTCAGCAGGCGAAGCTTCGAAGCAGCATACTAGCGCGCCACTTGCCGTCCAGCACTCATGCGTGCAACAGCAGCGAGATTGTTAGTTGAACGAGTCCCATCGCATCAATGGTAAGCCATTGCCCACGACTGTCATGCNGTGCAACAGCAGCGAGATTGTTAGTTGAACGAGTCCCATCGCATCAATGGTAAGCCATTGCCCACGACTGTCATGTAGAAACAACACTCCAATGTGCGTAGGCAATCACAACATATAATAAATAGGCTTTAAAGTAGTATTATTGTGCGTAGTATTTCATACCAAATACCATGTTATGCATACATGGTTGAGTAAGTTATTCCTGTCGGCTGTAAAAGGAATGAAATTGGAGATCACTTCGTGTTTTAAATATCATGTAGATATACGTTTCTTGCCTTTAATTGAAGCCTCTGTTGTTCACGCTTGTAGATTCAAAAGACATTTTAATTTTTATCGCTTGAATAAACGTAACGAAGTTTTGTGTAGTATTTTTTCTTATTAAGGTAATAAAATGTTTTCCTCCTTTTTATTTGAATTCTGAAGTTATTAAAATGTAGGATAAAATAAATGCATCCATCACCTTGGAAAGCACATTGATGTTGATATTCTTGCGGATTACAACAACACAGAGTAGAAATATATTGCAAAATTGTATTTGTTTGATAGATTTGTAAACAGGCTTCTGGGTATGTAGGATTGTATTATAAAATACAGTTAATTTGTTTTTGCTCTTTAAATTTTTATTCTCCAATGTCTTTCACAAAAAGTTAAATACATATAAAAAAAATTTTTATCACAGCCCTTGGAATAAGAAAGTAGTGCTCAAAAATAATGTACAAGCAGAACTTTTTGTCGCAACTCTTGTAAATAAAAATATTGAATATCTGCAACAAATTCATGTAACTAGTGTGCTTTGATGTTTAAGTACCTGAGATATTGTTTGTTTATTAAGTATCTTAGCATTTTAATACCCTTGTTTTCACTTTCGCAAATATTTCCCTGTGCCTGAAAATGAACCAAAGATGAAAATTTATGTTTTATGTTATTGCTATGTCAGTGTCATAAACTCGTTTTATTTTCCATAGTACGTAAGTAAGTGAACTGACTGTTAAACTCCTAACATTATTCTAGATCTAAGCGTTCTTTTAAATTATCATCCTAGGTTTTAGAGAGCATATATCAGAATAAATGACGTAATATATCAGAATAGTTGACGTACATGTTCGCATTTCGTTAAATAGCACATGTGAAACATAAGAGAAGTAATAGAATCAGGATAAGTTTTTCCCCTGGCTTCCATAAGGATTTGTATAGCTGCAGATATTCATTTGTTTTCCGAAAACATTTACAAAAGAATTTGTTGTGAAAACTTTTTAATTAAATTGAATGAAACAACCAAAATAAACAGTAGCGTGCCAGATAATTAGTATTTGTATTTAACATATTAATTACGAATTTGCCAGTCCATTTATAAATTAAATGTAGCCTATAAAGGCTAATGATGTAAAAACATAACAATTAAATTGCATGAGTTTTTATGCTGAGCACTACTTCCTTGGTTTTATTATATATATAAATATCGCCACCATATAAATAAGTGTTACAATAAAGTTATCTCTGAGATAAATATACATAAATTAAAAGGACTACTTGCAGTCAGGTACAAAATGCTCAGATAAAAAAAACATAAACATTGTTGCCATATATTACAAATAACAGTATAAATTGAATAAATGCACTGAGCTCATGAAAATAAGAATGCATCAAACTTATTGGAAACAGCTTTTTTTTTTTTCTGAGAATGAAATGTTTGAAAACACGTGACCAACAGAATCTTATCACAGCCAGTTTATTTAACTAAGAAAGGACAAGACACATATTTAGTTTTCTTGTAGTCGATTTCTGGACGCTTGGTCGCGTACACATGTTGAAAAGCGAGCCACGCAATGCAACAACCGGGACGCCAGTTCATTGTAAAGAGCTGGACATTGCAGCTCCGAGGATTGTCAAGGTAAAAAAGAAAGTCAATCGTAAATAGCTTTTTTTTTTTTTGAAACAAAGAAACTACAGGAGATTCTAAAATATTTCCAAGGGACGTTTGTAGTAGAATATACCGTGCCAAATGTTTCTCAGGCCCGGTTCCAGCTCGTTTGGATCTCCTGTTTTGCAGTTCTGCGTTTTGTATTTTGNGTGCAACAGCAGCGAGATTGTTAGTTGAACGAGTCCCATCGCATCAATGGTAAGCCATTGCCCACGACTGTCATGCAGAAACAACACTCCAATGTGCGTAGGCAATCACAACATATAATAAATAGGCTTTAAAGTAGTATTATTGTGCGTAGTATTTCATACCAAATACCATGTTATGCATACATGGTTGAGTAAGTTATTCCTGTCGGCTGTAAAGGGAATGAAATTGGAGATCACTTCGTGTTTTAAATATCATGTAGATATACGTTTCTTGCCTTTAATTGAAGCCTCTGNGGAATGAAATTGGAGATCACTTCGTGTTTTAAATATCATGTAGATATACGTTTCTTGCCTTTAATTGAAGCCTCTGTTGTTCACGCTTGTAGATTCAAAAGACATTTTAATTTTTATCGCTTGAATAAACGCAACGAAGTTTTGTGTAGTATTTTTTCTTATTAAGGTAATAAAATGTTTTCCTCCTTTTTATTTGAATTCTGAAGTTATTAAAATGTAGGATAAAATAAATGCATCCATCACCTTGGANTAGGATAAAATAAATGCATCCATCACCTTGGAAAGCACATTGATGTTGATATTCTTGCGGATTACAACAACACAGAGTAGAAATATATTGCAAAATTGTATTTGTTAGATATATTTGTAAACAGGCTTCTGGGTATGTAGGATTGTATTATAAAATACAGTTAATTTGTTTTTGCTCTTTAAATTTTTATTCTCCAATGTCTTTCACAAAAAGTTAAATACATATAAAAAAAATTTTTATCACAGCCCTTGGAATAAGAAAGTAGTGCTCAAAAATAATGTACAAGCAGAACTTTTTGTCGCAACTCTTGTAAATAAAAATATTGAATATCTGCAACAAATTCATGTAACTAGTGTGCTTTGATGTTTAAGTACCTGAGATATTGTTTGTTTATTAAGTATCTTAGCATTTTAATACCCTTGTTTTCACTTTCGCAAATATTTCCCTGTGCCTTAAAATGAACCAAAGATGAAAATTTATGTTTTATGTTATTGCTATGTCAGTGTCATAAACTCGTTTTATTTTCCATAGTACGTAAGTAAGTGAACTGATTGTTAAACTCCTAACATTATTCTAGATCTAAGCGTTCTTTTAAATTATCATCCTTGGTTTTAGAGAGCATATATCAGAATAAATGACGTAATATATCAGAATAGTTGACGTACATGTTCGCATTTCGTTAAATAGCACATGTGAAACATAAGAGAAGTAATAGAATCAGGATAAGTTTTTCCCCTGGCTTCCATAAGGATTTGTATAGCTGCAGATATTCATTTGTTTTCCGAAAACATTTACAAAAGAATTTGTTGTGAAAACTTTTTAATTAAATTGAATGAAACAACCAAAATAAACAGTAGCGTGCCAGATAATTAGTATTTGTATTTAACATATTAATTACGAATTTGCCAGTCCATTTATAAATTAAATGTAGCCTATAAAGGCTAATGATGTAAAAACATAATTAAATTGCATAAGTTTTTATGCTGAGCACTACTTCCTTGGTTTTATTATATATATAAATATCGCCACCATATAAATAAGTGTTACAATAAAGTTACCTCTGAGATAAATATACATAAATTAAAAGGACTACTTGCAGTCAGGTACAAAATGCTCAGATAAAAAAAACATAAACATTGTTGCCATATATTACAAATAACAGTATAAATTGAATAAATGCACTGAGCTCATGAAAATAAGAATGCATCAAACTTATTGGAAACAGCTTATTTTTTTTCCTGAGAATGAAATGTTTGAAAACACGTGACCAACAGAATCTTATCACAGCCAGTTTATTTAACTAAGAAAGGACAAGACACATATTTAGTTTTCTTGTAGTCGATTTCTGGACGCTTGGTCGCGTACACATGTTGAAAAGCGAGCCACGCAATGCAACAACCGGGACGCCAGTTCATTGTAAAGAGCTGGACATTGCAGCTCCGAGGATTGTCAAGGTAAAAAAAGAAAGTCAATCGTAAATAGCTTTTTTTTTTTTTGAAACAAAGAAACTACAGGAGATTCTAAAATATTTCCAAGGGACGTTTGTAGTAGAATATTCCGTGCCAAATGTTTCTCAGGCCCGGTTCCAGCTCGTTTGGATCTCCTGTTTTGCAGTTCTGCGTTTTGTATTTTGTGAAGGTTTCAACTTAAACACAGCAACTTTCAACTTTTCAGCATGGAGTGCTGCTGTCTTTTGTATAGCGTAACATCGCAGATTACAGCTAATTGCGGAATCGTAAAAACTAAAATCCAGGATTTTTTTAGTAAACCATAAGTCTTCGGTATATAATCTGCCTTATAGTAAAATAGGGACATACAATAAAAATCACCTAAATTACTAAATATTTCAGATATTTTATTGTGAAATAGTTACTACGAGTTTCATACACATTTGTTTATCACAGTAACTTGAGGCGTGTGCATGTTATACAGTTCAGATCGGCAAAACTAATATTGCGATGCCGTGACTGAACATTTTTTGAATATCGTTTTTCAGCTTCGACGTTGGCAAAATTTAAATTACAAATAATACACCGCCGGTATCACTCCTACAAACAGAAAAGGGTCGCGTGACCATTTTCTCAACACGAAGCAGCTTGAGGCCGTGTTCCAGTTGGCACTTCCTGTTAGCAAAATTGTCAAGTCACCCGTTTTGTTAACAAATTCTATGACTTAATTTTGCAATTTGCGTTTTGCGTTTTTGTCAGCTCTGAAGCTAAAAAATTACAAAATACATATTATTAAACTGACGCAATATAATTTTTGCCTGTTTGGAACGTTTAAATGACGAGGTAATTAAAATAAACAAATGTGTATTGCATTCACAACATTTATTTCACAAAGCAAGTTGCTGAAATATTTTTTAAATAGGCATTTTCTCATGACACAATTTTTGTTAAGTGACAATTTCACATCACATTGGTTTTATTTTGTTTATTTATAATTTTAAACGGTGCTCTAAAAACTTTCGGGGATAATACTGTTTTTTAATGACTTCGTGGACTTTTAATTTTGGAATCATGATAACTTCAAAATAATAGCAGCATGGTGTTCTAGAAAGTTGAATGTCTTGGTGTTCCGAGTTCCGACTAAACCTTACAAAATGGAAACTACAAATTACGAAAAGCGAAACTAGAAACGTATTAGATGAAGTAGACCGATTATTCGTCTTCTGCGCATGTACCCAACATTGACCTACCCAAAAGGAACACAATTGTCAGAGTTGCATGGCCAACAGTGATGAATGTGTTTACTCATATCTTAATTTTAAAATTAAATTCACTATTCTGTGAATAAAATACTTTTACCAATTTGAATTTAATCAAATTGCATTAAAAAGTGGTAAGAGGGATTATACTTACATCTCAGAGCACTTGTTTACTAAACAGTGTTCTAACCTCAAATCCAAGCCACGCCGTTTTCGCTAGACGTATTGGCAGCAAAGCAGTTCAATGTTGGGACACGGAGACTGGTTGTACGCAGCCAGCGAGATCGGTCTACCTCATCTTTAGTCTATGGTTAGAACACGACCTTTGAGTAGAGGGAACGAGGTGGTTGTTGGCATCACGGGGGAAGGGGAAGTTGTGTGAGATACAGGTCGGAGATCCAGCGAGGCGAGGTAGATACGCCAGCTCTTGTTGCCTNGGGGGTAGGTGCCGACGTCGGCGGGCGTGTCATCGTCGCCACGCCGCCCTCAGCTGCCGCGGACGCCGAAGTTGACGTACTGCTCGCACCAGTCCATCACGCCCTCCGTGTTGCGACAGCACATCGGGTACACCACGTTCGACTCCGTCAACTTGGCGCAGCGCTGGCACAGCTCGTTTATCTCGTCCTGCAACACACAACCGGCGCCTTATTTACACGCAGTTAACGGCGAAGTCCGTTTACGGTTACTTCCAACTTTTCTGAAACTCTGCTCGAGTTCTGCCTCCAGGATATCCCTCCGCCTCGTGCAAACGAAGCTGGACCATGTCTACAAAATTTCACCAAAGGAACAACGCTCCGCACTCGTGCTCGCTCATTTGAATAATATTTCGCTTAAGAACTATTTCTTACTGGCCATTGCCAACACACATCTTTTCCCTCTGTTTATCTTCATATTAATATTATAAATTAAATAGAATATAGGTAGAATATAAGTAAACGTTCATTTCAAACAAAAATAAAATACGTTTATGTTAACAACAGTATAAAAACGCTTGAGATACATTGCATGTTTGGGAAACAACCAATAACACGTCACTCATAAGGTGATTTTTCAAAGATTTGATTCAAAAAGTGTGAAAAAATTGCGAATGTACTATAACCCATTCGGATCTAGTGTACAAATTTTTGTACATTAATCACGTGTAGGTAATTTTTGGCCTGTACTGCACACTGTGAAGCTCAATGACCAATGATCTTACCTTTTGGTAAATGATTCGCAAACCGTCTTAATGGTATAGGTCATAATTGGTTCATATAACTGCAGTCGAACACATAGTCTACAGCTCATTGGATGGGAAAACGAAGCGAGTGTTGTGTCGACTCAAGTACAGCACGCGTAATAATTTTTTTTTGTTTGCAACATCTGAAACTGTAAATTAAAGTGAATCTGAAAGGGTTTTTAGTGTGCACCACTTGCCTCATCAACTCTACACGCAAGGCGCTCAACTGGAGGAAGGTCTTTCCGTCGGCGCCTTGCCTGGACGCNCCACTTGCCTCATCAACTCTACACGCAAGGCGCTCAACTGGAGGAAGGTCTTTCCGTCGGCGCCTTGCCTGGACGCCACTTTAAGCGGCGATAATATAGTTTTACGACACGCAATAAAGGACAAAAGTATGATGCGCGTCTGAAGGCAACTACGAAGTACTTGTATGGGAAACTAAGCAGCTAAAGTCGATTATGAAAACACCCGTTCCAGCCTTTTTCACACTCAAAAAAAGTAACCCTTCGGTTTGAATGACAACGTGAAACTGTTCTGCGGGCATGAAACGTTTCTTAGATGCATTTCGTGGTCAGACAGCATTATAAAATATATCCAACCGTTTTTGAGTCACGTGTTTGCAACCAAACCTCTGCAACGTCCTTTATGTACGATTTTTTTTCTAACCTATCTTAAAGCTAAGAGGAGAGTCGGAGGTCCTGGGGAGGGGTGATACCTAAGTGCGTCTCANTTTTTTTTCTAACCTATCTTAAAGCTAAGAGGAGAGTCGGAGGTCCTGGGGAGGGGTGATACCTAAGTGCGTCTCAGGACTGAGCCCAATACGCCCAGGCATGCAGGGAAGGTTCTAACTACAAGGGCACATGCTCGTCGCTTTACTGGGGTTGGGCAAACGTGGCCGCGATTGGGAACATGGTTACCCTCCCATGCTAACCTAAACTGATCTACATAGGGAGGGGGGAAGGGGAACCGGCATAGCCGCCGTAAAGACCCCTCTACAGAAGAGAATGGAAAAATTGCAAGCAATTTATGAAGTAGAAGGAAGATCTCTACCGGAAAAACAGAAGACGGAAAAGTGTAATCTTTATTGAAAGGGTGCTTCAAACACTAGAAGAGAAAAATCTTGCTGGGCCAGCCAAGTGGAGCCTTTAACACGGAATCACTCCGCCTGTGTCGCTGCCAACTTTATTGGGAGCGTGCTAGTTGGCGTGTCTGTTTAATGCAAGCAGTTACGGGCACGATTATTTTGCAGGTTGATTTCAGAAGTGCTCACTTAACCGCGATTCAGCAATAACGGAAATCATAATTTAAATTATTGTACAATATTATGCTAAATAATTTCAATTTTTATAATTTTAAACAAAAATAGAATACCTTTAAAGTAACTGATGTTATTAGGCGCTCCTAAGACAGAGAAATAGTTTTTATATGCTCACACATAAAACATTTTCTAGTACAAAAGTAAAAAGTCTCATAGCGGTAATAAATAATTTATCATTAAATTGGTACAAAAACACAAAAATTAGAAGAAAAAAAAAGCATTATTTCAATAATATGTAACTTTTAGTTGTAATTTATTTGCATTTTGGTTTGTGTTTGTCATGTGCATGAGAGATGGCGATAAAGCCGGCGTTCACGAATGTGTGAAACATCCCCTCGGCATTATAATATTCACAGACCTATATATATATATATATATACATGTGCTGAAATTTGCTTCCACGACCTACGCCAATTGACTCCTGTGCGGCAAAGCAGATGAAAATCTTAATGACGAAATTCAAGCCTAAAAAATGATGTTTGCATCATCTGGGAACAACAATATATGATTTCGCGTGTCCGATTACGTTCATCTTGCAGTCAGTCCGCCGTGGTACAATAACTTTAGGCTGGAATTAATTAAGATTTAAAGTACCGTACAATTGATTTAACACAAAAAAAAGTCAAGAGAGACCTGAACGAGGAGTGCATACTTAATGAAGCAAAGCTGAAACTATCTTAGCTGCGATCANGGCCGTACAATTGATTTAACACAAAAAAAAAGTCAAGAGAGACCTGAACGAGGAGTGCATACTTAATGAAGCAAAGCTGAAACTATCTTAGCTGCGATCAAACAACGTATAAAGTGCCGAAAGAGTAATTAGCAGGTGTTGAAAATAAATCTCATAGGCACAACCAACGACGGAACATTGTTCATAATATTTCCGTCGATTTCATCCAGGAATTAAATAGCGTAGACAGATTGCGAAAATGTTAAGACCAGCTATATGGGATAAAACAAAGCGTTCTTTGTACCAGGTGACCTCAAATTTTGTACTACACCACCCCCTCCCCCCACCCACCTTCTCACGGGACCAGCAGATTCATCTAAAGCACCTGTGAAACACGGGTTTCATTACTAAGAAGAGCACGAAATACAATTTTGCGTAATAAAATATGCAGTTTTAAGTAACAAAATTCTCACTGCTTTCTTTAATAGCTGCTAAAATGAGAAAAATGTATTATCTTTCTTTGTTTTCAGGCTTTGTGTAACTGATTTGTTTCTTGAACTAAAGTGTAACTGAAGTGCAAACCTTCACTCAAACACTTTTAGCCCATTTCCTTGAAGCTCAAAGTGAATATACGTGAAACATACATTGATGCAGTTGTCACATACGTTCGTAAAGACGAAGGCGCTCGATACAATTGTATTCTGGACTACTTCATCTACTGACACTCACGTTATTTTTTATTATTTAATTGTGGTTTGCTGTTGGAACCTGTCATTCGTACAATCCGCATCGACCATGTCATGCAACAAGATGTCATCCCAGCATTGACCTGGAATGATTTTAGGAAAAGGTGGAAAGTCAAAGTCAGGAATCGAACCCACGAGCTCCCTAATGCGAGTCTGGTGTTGTCACTGCTCCATCTCGCTCTATCGCCGCCGTCAAAAATAACTGTGAAAACGCTCAGGTGTTTTGGAGATTATGTTCCGGTTCAAAAACTCCGTATATAATAATTAAACTTACTGAGTAAATTCATATATATTTCATGGTATAAATCTTTAAAAAAGGATTTTTTACAAGGAGTTGTTTGGTTGGAAACTCCTNCTTACTGAGTAAATTCATATATATTTCATGGTATAAATCTTTAAAAAAGGATTTTTTACAAGGAGTTGTTTGGTTGGAAACTCCTTCGCTAGAGGGGCCGCGGCAGTGAAGTGGTCAGACAACTCGCCTCCCACCTAGGCGAACCTGGTTCGATTCCCGGGCGGGGTCGTACCCGGATTTTCGCAAATGGGAATCGTGCCTGAATATGCCGCTGGTAGGCTTGTTTTCTCGGGGATCTCCCGTTCCCCCCACCCTTGCATTCCGGCTCTGCTGCATTCTAACCTCGCTTCACCCTTATTGGCTCTCAATACCTCGATGTTAAGAGCCGCTGAAATCTCTCCGCCCCATGGCGTTCTTCGCTAGATAAATCTGGGGCAACTACGCTAAAGGGCGATGTTGCGAGACCACAGTTTACCTTATACGTGCCTGAGAGATAGGCAAAATGCCTGGAATGGTTGCTAGCTTCGATGCTGGACTGTGAACAGTATAATTTTTTAAGCTCTCAACGAAATATATTACTCTACCATATATATTTATTCAAAATAATATTTTGCGTTTTTATATTGACACCTTACCTCCACAGATTAATAAGTCAGTATTGCCAGTATTGAGCCCATAAACACCTTAACACAGCCATAGGCAACTAATCAAGTTCCGTATCTTGAATGATGAGAAGTGACCTTCAAACTCTGCCTAAGTTATTATTGGGCTCTATAGATTGCTCACGGTCAACTGAGCCCTTCTGAAATCAACGTTAAAAAAAATATGACTGCCCCTACCTGCACATATTTTAACGGGCACACAGAATGGCCTGCGCACAGTAAAGTTGGCAACGATGGAGGGCAAATAGTTCCATGTATTAATGTCAAATTGAAAGTGTCAGGTAAATATTTGTGAATAGAGAAATAATTTATTTAGATTCATGTTTTTTTTAATGCATATAAGAGTGAGCAAATTTGTAAAATATTTACTTGTCTATTAATTTAACAGTTTCACTTGATCGACAGATTAATACAGTGATCAGGTTCATGGCAATATTAATTTTACATGTGGTGGAAGAATACACAATGCGCATACAAGCAGATATCAAGCAGAGCTTTCAAAAGTGCTCAGTTTACCGTGAGCTGCCTTTGCCATAAAATACATNCGCATACAAGCAGATATCAAGCAGAGCTTTCAAAAGTGCTCAGTTTACCGTGAGCTGCCTTTGCCATAAAATACAGCCACGTCTCTTTCTAAAGTTCACGTGCGTGTATGGAAATTTAGGCCTGTCATCCCACATTACTGTCCATAATTGGCTTTGTTGGTAGACCTTCGTTTNGTCATCCCACATTACTGTCCATAATTGACTTTGTTGGTAGACCTTCGTTTCATGTGCACAGAAACCTTGATGCACAGAAGTAATTTTATTTCGTGTAGTGTGCGTGAGGCCTTCAGCCAAAAGGATTGCAGGAGAATATTATGATGAGGGCTTATTGTATTTTAGTTCGAAAACAATTTTACGCACTTAGGCTTAATATCTGTGTGGTTTTTTTTCTAGACAAGGCTTCAGGGCTCTTTCGTGCGCTTTCGCTCTCTTGATTTGGTACGATACACACTATTTTTGGTAAACAAACAAATCATACGATGAAGACACGTAAACTTTTTCAACGGCTCTAGAAATACATGTGAAAATNCGCATACAAGCAGATATCAAGCAGAGCTTTCAAAAGTGCTCAGTTTACCGTGAGCTGCCTTTGCCATAAAATACATCCACGTCTCTTTCTAAAGTTCACGTGCGTGTATGGAAATTTAGGCCTGTCATCCCACATTACTGTCCATAATTGACTTTGTTGGTAGACCTTCGTATNTAAAATACATCCACGTCTCTTTCTAAAGTTCACGTGCGTGTATGGAAATTTAGGCCTGTCATCCCACATTACTGTCCATAATTGACTTTGTTGGTAGACCTTCGTATCATGTGCACAGAAACCTTGATGCACAGAAGTAATTTTATTTCGTGTAGTGTGCGTGAGGCCTTCAGCCAAAAGGATTGCAGGAGAATATTATGATGAGGGCTTATTGTATTTTAGTTCGAAAACAATTTTACGCACTTAGGCTTAATATCTGTGTGGTTTTTTTTTCTAGACAAGGCTTCAGGGCTCTTTCGTGCGCTTTCGCTCTCTTGATTTGGTACGATACACACAATTTTTGGTAAACAAACAAATCATACGATGAAGACACGTAAACTTTTTCAACGGCTCTAGAAATACATGTGAAAATNATTTTTGGTAAACAAACAAATCATACGATGAAGACACGTAAACTTTTTCAACGGCTCTAGAAATACATGTGAAAATTACGTGGACAACCAACTACCCTGCGCCTTGTTTCAAGTTTCAAGCACATTTTTACAGGTCGAATGAATTTAACAGTAAATGGTCTTATTGAATGCAATAAACTTATTGTGAACAAAATTGTGACACGTTACCACAAAGTACAATTTAAGTAAGTACTTTTACTGAAACACGGTGCTTTTGCAAAATTTGACTTATCCGCCATCCGAAACAACCCCAACCGGCAGTTGTAAACGAACATGGCGGATGCCAGAGAGCATAAGAGAGCACGGCGAGTATATGCGTAGATTCGTGCTCTCTCTCTCTCTTTCGCTCTCTCTACGACAAACTGAGACGTCGTTCCAATGTAACCGCGAGAGAGAGAGAGAGAGAGAGAGAAAGAGCACGAGAGAGAACTCTCTGGATCAACTGGGACACGGTGTTAGTATATCACCACGTCGCCAAAATAAAGTTAATTCTGAGTCACCTGTAATTGGCTGGACACAAGCAGAGTGCATTTCCCTACTTTTCATTTGTTATGGTTACAAGTTTTGTCGGGCATCTCTTACCTAAACACGCTCCTGTAATTATTTTTGTCACTTCCAAAATTTACTAATTTTAGTATATTTTTTAAAATTTTTAATACAGTTAATATTACTTTCGCAGTAATTGTACAAAGCATATTGCTTTTCACCTGGCCCTATTTTTTATTTAAACGAGAGTTTTTATCCATCTTAAATTCAGTGTTTATTAACTTCATAGCAACCAACTCAAGCGCCACAAAGAAGAAATGTCATTGATACACACACACACACACACACACACACATATATATATATATAACAGTTTACGTTAAAAAATTATTGATTGCTGTTGTAACAAGTTTGCAACGAATACAACCATGCAAATAGCTGAACATTTTTGAAGTGAAGTACATAGTTCCTTACCGTGTTACAGCTGCCTTAGTAGAGTTTCTACTCCACGAGAGACAACTCAACTGCGTATTCGTTTAGCTCTGCAAAGCCCCTGTTACATTTTCAAAGTTTCTCCTTCATATATNTTACTCCGCGAGAGACAACTCAACTGCGTATTCGTTTAGCTCTGCAAAGCCCCTGTTACATTTTCAAAGTTTCTCCTTCATATATATATGCATTTGACAATGAAATGTGAAGTCGAAATACATTCATTAAATTTTGCCATCAAACAAATTAGGGCAATCAATATTGACTGTGTTGAAACTGTCATGCCATATTTGAAAATACGCATGTCACACTGTCCAAGTTTTTCATTTGACGGGCCTAGTTTTATTTTTATTTAAAAATAATTTTAAAAGAGGGATAACGCTGTTCTGCTACTATGACGTCAATTACAGGAAGTAATAATATTGGGAACTTTGTCACTTATTTTCAGTTCTAAACTAGATTTTAAATTTATTTATCATGCATATTTTCTGCGTGATGAGAATAATTGCCTTTAATTTTTTACTATTTTAATCCAGTGTGCACTTCCGACAGCATTCATTCCCTGCTAGATATTATATACATTAAAAATTCCCATAAACTTCGTTTCTAGTTATTTGTTATCATTGAACAGTTTGTTAGGGTCGGAAATAACCGTTTAATTATGTGCACGATTCTGATTGGGTGAACTCGTCAAACATCCAAAAAAAAATTAGAACGGGTCTGACATATAAAATATTTGATGACAACTGGAGCCATTTAACTTTTTCAGACAAATATGGAAGCGTTTATGAAGCTTCGGTGACGTCATAACCTTCCAACTTCATTTTACTGAAGTTGTTGGAAGCAGTTTAACGGAAAATTTTCACAGTGTGACAGAAGCTTAAGGAAGAAGAGTGTGTGATGTTTTGCGGTAGTTACTTATCTTCCCTCGCATGTGGGAATCTGCCGGACGATGCCGCTGGTCGGCAGGTTTTCTCGGGGATCTCCAGTTTCCTCCGCCCTTTCATTCCTGCACTGCTCCATACTCACCTCGTTTCACCAACATTGGCTCTCAAGGCTTCGATGTTAAGAGCCGCACAAATGCGTATCCAGGATTTACTTCAGAGTGGGGCAAAAGCAAGGAAACTCAAAATAAAGTACTTATAAAAAAATAGTTTTATTTATACATTCGAGAACGTTAAAACTACCTATTTGTAATGCTATTGCAACCAACTTAAACCTTATTTAAACACTGGTCTACGAGGATTCTGGCTAAACCTGGACAAAATTTCTTTTTAAAATTTATTTTGCGCTTCCAATACCCTCTTTTTTATGCTCACTCATCATACAAAGACCGGCAAGCCTGTTTTCTGTCATTGTTGACCGTAACCAAGTTTTTACCCTTCGTAAGGTGCTGAAGGATCTTTCGATAGTACACGTTGTGCAGGGTTGTGCAAGTGAAATAAGTATCGCCTTTTTTATAGCTTGGTAAAACACTTGCGTTTCTTTAACAAGTGCAGCCAGTTCTATTTCCTTTAGTTCGGCCTCTGACACGTTTTTTTCCTTTCCATTGGTTTTACCAAAGTTTAGCTTCACCGAGTAAACCATTTAAATGGTAGTATTTATAAAAAATGTCAGCTTTTTTAAAAAAATTCGCATAGTTCATACCAAGCATTACGTGAGGGTGAAACGTAAGCAATGAGTATGCGGGTAAGTTTTCCTTAGAAAAACGCTGCTCAAGAGACATTATTAATGAATCAATGTACGTAATGATTAGCGATCTTCTCCAAAACTCGCCAGGAGTCTGTGCTGGAGGATTTGCAATATATTTCTGCCGATTTGTGACCCTCGGTGTTTTGAAATCGGCTTTAAGACTCTCGGCGATGGTTTCCGCCTCGGCCATAAAACTTTGACTTTCAGCATCGATATTGCCACGGTGTTTCCTTAACATCTCTGTGATTCTTTTTATGTGATTTGCACATTGAAGTAAGTTCATACTTTTTGACTGTAGAACATTCACTATTGGTTGCAAAAGTGCCGAATATTTTGCTATGACACAAACACTAACAATGATTTCCGAATTCGTGGCAGCCAATGCATTTGAAAAGCAGCTTTTCTCGTTGCAGTGTTGCCGTCTTTTGATAGTGTTTCAAGTGCCGTGACAATTTGAACATAATGTTCTTTGAATATGGCGATACTTTTATATTTTTGAGACCAACGGGTTTCACAGAGCATTGGTATATTTAGTATGCATTTCCGACGAAGGGTCGATTCTCGGAAGAATATTATTATGTCTTTTATTGTGGAAACCGTATTTCGTATCACTGCTATTTCGTTTAAGTCGTTTACAACCAAGTTCAATTTGTGACTAGCACAGTGGAAATACAGTGCTCTCATATCCTTTTCTCGTAGAATTTTTTTAACACCACCATCTTTTCCTGCCATAGTGGAACATCCATCGTATCCTTGTCCGACGCACTTTTCTGGATCAAGGCCTACATTTTCTACAAAGTTGTCAATTGCAGAGGCTATCGATCTTGCATCCATGGCAGTTAGCTCAACAAAGCATAAAAATTCCTCTCGAACCATCATCTTTTCTTCGTCAAAAAATCTAACACCAATGGAAAATTACTCTTTCCCTGATATATCACTGCTCTCGTCTGCCAGCTTACTATAGGCATATGCGTCCTTTACGTCGGTAGTGATGTCGTCTCTAATAAAATATCCACATAGGCCGATTATTTCATTTTGAATCTGTGGTGACATGTAGGTGGCATTTTTTCCGCCCTTTTCTATGTGCTCTTTCAAAATGTGGTCACCAACTTAAATTTTGAGTTTAACCAAATCTTAAAAAACACCTTCATGATGTTCTTTACCCCTCAAAGGTAGGTCATGTGTACCAAAAAACACCACAGTCGAAATTATTGATGTCACGACTTGCTTGTTGAATTCTGTCTCTTTTTGGTGGGCAGAAATCAGTTGAACATCGACAGGCATATTTTCGACGAAACATTTTGCGGCTGTGGCCGCTGATTTGTGACACTGAGATGACGTATGAGTTCTTGCAAATGCGTGCGTGTCTTTGTAGCGAGTAAAGGGCCTCACTATGAACGAGCCTAAAACACCATGCACATTAGTTGGTGGAAACAATACACAGTAAATTCACAACGTGCCCTTTAATTTTTTAGAATACGCCAGCCAAGGAACATAATCCGCCAACCAGCTGTATTTGAATTTCCTTTTTAACTGGACAGCCTCATTAGAAAAGTCATAATTTGGAGGTGGTGACCAACAATTTTTTAAAATTTCCTTGCTTTGAGATGAGGTCATACAAAACGAACGCCCAAGTCAGTGACCTACGTCATTAACAAAATAAGCTTGATCCTGTGCACCAAAACCAGATAGTAGCGAAGATCCACTCGATGCAGCCAAAACAGCAACATGTGTAGGTGCAGTTGCAGTTGCGCTAGGGTCAGCGCTAGTATCTGCAACATTCTGCTTCGAATTTTCGTCTCCGCCGCTATCACTTTGGCCACTACTTTTGTCTGGTTGCTTCCTCTTCTGTCTCGCTAAAAGAAAATAAATAACATTTTTGTTATTAGGTAGGCCTATTAAATTTAATATCTCATTACAGATGGCATAAGAACGTATCCTAGCAAAAAGTGCTGCTGAAAAGGTATAATGTCGTACAACTTTTTTTTTTTCATTAATCGGTTTCATTTTGACGTAGAAATATAGAAATTAAAAAAATATTTTTTCTTAATTTTTAATTTTTTTTACATTGACAGGGCGTATAATTTTTTTTTCAATAACTCGAATTTATTAAATAACTCAGCATCTACTCGAACAATTAATTCGTCATGCGGATCGATTTTGACAATCAATAAGCCCTTCGGGTTGACGCAAGAACCATCTAAATAGGTTAAATCGTTCAAAAGTTATAAAAGTTTACACACACAATAATAAAAATTCAAAATGAAGAAAATTTTTATTTTAGAATTTCAATACTTCTGCTTTGAAAAATAATAGATTAACAGAACAAAAAATTTATACGTCCTTGTGTTTCCGGGTGCCATAAGGGCGTATAATTATCTATACGCCTTTACGGCATCAGTATCGTGATTTGCTTTTTATTCTAGATATTTAAGAAAACTTTTTAGAATAGAAACATACCTTTTACACTAAAAAAGTTTCTAGTATCCATTGTAAGTAGACAACCAAAAAGTTACTACCGATATTTCCAATGAAAATCCGCAGACATCTAAAACACACAATCACGTATGCACTGACTGGCAAATTAAATGGTGATGGAGCGGCCTCGCTTTCAGAAGAGTGCTCGGCTGTAAGAGTGAGACGGAGACAGGCACCCGTCACTCGTGGATACCTGCCGCTATGAGCGTCTACAGCGCGTGGCAACCTGAGGTTGAGGGCGGCCAGAGTGTATGTCCAATGGCCGCGCGCCTGCGAGCAGTCACACGCGCGGTTGGTCGGTCGTCTCGGAACGCGCATTTTGTTTTCAGCGATTTTATTTAGATCATTATTTTCGCCCATACTTATGTATGGGCCAAGGGTTGATCGACATTTTAAAATTAGGTATTAAACTTTTTGTATATTTTTTACTTGACTACATGAACCAAGGATGGGGGGGGGGGGGGGGGGGGGGGGCCTCCNTTTCTGCCCCTGTGATTCTGGAGTTTGGTCGAGTGAAACATCGTTATTGTTTTGCATAATAGTTCTTGCTTTGACGAGTCTGTTGCTGACCTATCCTTGAGCCCCCGGGAGATCGAACTGGTGTTTATTTAACTCGAGGTTAGGTCGAGCGATAGCCAAGGGCACCTATTTTAAGAATCCGTGAAACTCAAAAATTAAACCTAGATTCGTTAATTGAAACCCACAGGTTCATAAAAGGAGAAATAAAAATAGAACGCATAGTGTCCGATAGCGAAATTTTCCAACTTTGTGAGAAAATATGTTGCCAGAGGGAAGAGGTTTTGTCGATCCATCTTTCATGCCTCAACTTCATAAAAAAAAGAGGACTGTTCTCAGTTATCTAAGCACATTTGAAATCAACCTTAGGAAATGTCACTGCAATGCACATATTTGAACGGGTACACTATTTGATATGCGCCCAGTAAAGTTGGTAACGACGGAGGGAAATCAGTTCCACGTCTTAACGTTGAATCAGAAGTGTTAGGGGAACATTTATCAATACCGAAATGATTTATTTCGCTTTCTGTTTATTAATGCACATAGGTTCGTGCAAGAATTTACACATTTTCAATTACAATAATTTTAAATTAATATTGATGTTTTATAGATAAAATATAAGTAGGTAAGTAAAAGTTTAATTTAACCCTAAATAAACCACTTTCGTGTTAAGAGACGCATGGAACGCTTGTTATGCACGGCATATTTAGGAAATAACCAAACACATCACGCAGGGAGAGGTTTTTCACGGGTCTGATCCAAAACATCCATAGAAACCGTGAATAGCTGGTCTAAGAGCATTTGATTGCCCCCTCCTCCAATGTGTCGCGAATAAGCCATCGCCGCCGAGCGGAGACGCGCCATCAGCGCATTGTTGTTCAAGGATCATGTTTTGACTGCGTGGTCGCCGACGTGCCCGCTAGTTGAAACGCCCATCTGGGTCGGCCAAAGTCCGCGGGTCGAGTTACCAGGCCGGCCGCCGCGAGATAGAGAAGCTGTCGCCACGGCAGTTCTTCGGTGACACTTGATCCCGGTCCACGCCCCCGCGTGCCCTCCGAACCCGCGGCTTCGCGCGTCATCCCGCGCCCGTGGCCTCGGCGTCGCCGAACAGCCAGAAGAGAAACTCTCCGTCTGCAGTTGCGCCCACTCGGCAGGCCTTGCGGTGTCTCGCGCTATCTTAGGTCGTGCCTCAGGCCGTGTCTCAATTTAATGAACGCTCTTTCGAGAGAGAACTCTTCCGCACTACCTGGCGAGAGCACTGCTTCGCGCTCTTTCACGCTCTAGCTCTGTGAAATGGAGACCACTCTCTCGTTTCTCGCCATCACGCAGACAGCTGATGCCAAAAAGGTGGTAAACCATGTAAAGCTAAAATCACGGCCGTCGTTATTGGAAGTAATTTATATATGCTCAAAAATATATTGTTTTTATTTTATATATTACCGTCATGTTGCAGCAAAGTGACAAAAAATGCGAGACTTTTCCAGAAACCATTATTTGTAGTTTTATAAATACATGTTACATAAGTTATTTCGTTGACTAAACCACTTGAAAATTTTCACTTTCAGTTAAAATGCGACGTGGTTTTGGCCCAAAAAGCTACTATAGCCTTATTCTAAAACTGAAACAATGTAAAGAAATATGGCGCATAGTCAGAGAGTACGCGAGAGCGTCAGCGAGTATGCAACTTCGTGCTCTCTCTCTGTGCTCTCGCTCTTTCACGCTCTCTCCGACGAATTGAGACGACGTCATAATGACGTGGTCGCGAGAGCGAGAGCACGGGAGAGCGCTCTTTGAGCCAATCGAGACATGGCCTTATTCAGCCGAGAGAGCGCTCTCTCGTGCTCTCGATTTTGCGGATGACGTCACAGATAGAACGAGAGAGCGCCATCTCGTGCTCTCACTTTCGCGGATGACGACACAGATAGCACACACTGGTAGTCTCAGTTTGGCTGAGAGCATAGGTGGATTTGTATTTTGGCTGCTAAGGGGCTACATGGATTTTGCCGCACCCTCCATTCCAATCCCGTCAAACATCCACAGCGCCGTGAACGCAGCCTCACCCCTCCCCTGTATAAACTACAGACTAAACACTAGACAGAACTGTCATATATTGATCACAGTGTTAAGTAATTTATGGTATGCAGGTGCATGTAACCTACCGACATAATTTACACTTATCATACAAAAACTTATTGTTTTATTAGAGGCTACCATCGCGTACTGGCTTTTATTGCAATAATTGAAATAATTTCTAACAATGTACCCCAGCAAATTGACTTAAAATTTGCTAAATATTTTTGTTAACACGTTGTATCAGAACATAGTACAACTTCATATAGGCCATCCACGGTAAAGTGAGCACTATTTGAAGCCCCCTAATTTGGAATAACAGTCAATAAATATAATCTATTGTAGCCTTGGACGTCAAATTTCTAATCCAGTGAAATATGTACACTATGCTAATTACTTACATGGTAATATTTATTTTAAAAAGTGATGGAAGGATAAACAATTGGCTGACAGGAAAGAAGTAGCTAGGGCCTCAAAAGTGATCACTTTACAGTGAACAGCCTATAGCTGTGTGTTACCAATATGGGTTTTGCACACCCACCTCAAAGGTGGAGTACACGTTACACAAAAGTGTTTTGTTTGCAGAATAACTCAGAGGTAGATAAAGTTAAATATATTTTTTTTCAGGAAAAGTGTTTCTTTTACTAACTATGTCTCTTCTGTGATTTTGCCACTGGCGAGAGCACGAAGTTGTATACTAGCTGCTCTCTCTCGTACTTTTCGTCATCCGCCATGACGTTTTACAACTGTAATGTGAGGTTATTTCAGACGGTGGGTAGGTTACATATTTTTAAAGCATCGTATGTAATGAGATTACTTACTTAAACCGCACTTAATTTTAGTTTCACTTTCTTTTCCGGTCACTAGTTTGTCTCTTTTACGTTTTCGAGGAGTTACACCCCCCCAGTTTCCCGTAATTGGTTAAACACGTTCGCAAACAATTGCCGAGATGGTAGACGTCTATTGGAATATCGTTCGCGCGCACACATTACAAGAACAGCTCCTGGTGGTAAGATCATTTAAACTCTAAAAAAAAGGGGGCTTAAAATTTGAAACAAAATACAGAGCAGCTTCTAATTATTATTTTAATTGTCCGCGGATATATTCACGCTCATTATCAAGGCCTTGAAAATTTGCACGTGTTTAGATCGTATGCTGTGTTTGTTTACCAAAAAATAGAGAGAATCGACCTGGATCGAGAAGAGNTGGTAAGATCATTTAAACTCTAAAAAAAGGGGGCTTAAAATTTGAAACAAAATACAGAGCAGCTTCTAATTATTATTTTAATTGTCCGCGGATATATTCACGCTCATTATCAAGGCCTTAAAAATTTGCACGTGTTTAGATCGTATGCTGTGTTTGTTTACCAAAAAATAGAGAGAATCGACCTGGATCGAGAAGAGGGAGAGCGTACGAAAGAGCTGTCTTGCCGTCAATGCGAACGAATGCTCTCTCTGCAGAAAGTGTTCTTTGCATTGAGGCATTGCCCTAGCGGTCGTCGCGTGGCTGCGCGGTTTCCGTATGTAGTAAGCGAGGTTGCTGTTTCTTATATATGTTTTTTTTTACTTTCCAAATTTATTCCGTTGATCCTTTAGATCACAAAGCTTTACTGGCTGTTTAAAAATCTTCCAATAAGTAAGTTTCTTCCAGTTTAAAGTTTCAGAAATGTTTAGGGACAGTCAAACTCTAACATCGTTAAAAATCATTTGGCTGTACCCTGGAGAATATCGAACCAGAAATTTCAATAAGTACACAAAATCTGAAAGAGAAATCCCCATCTTATGTGTAGATGGATGATGCCGCTGGTCCGCATGTTTTCTCGGGAATCTCCCGATATTCCCGCCCTTGCATTCCGGTGCTGCTCCATTCTTACCTCATTTCACCCTCATTGGCTCTCAAGATCTCGTTGTTAAGAGCCACCCAAATCTCTCTCATCTCAACTTATTCGTAGCAATTTTTTGAATGAAATCTGTCCTCGGAAATTGCAACAGAAACATTAATATGTGAATTAATCTCCCTGCTTTGCTGTATTATTTAAAACAAAATAAAAACAGGCACTTAAAATTTTCTTAAATAATTATGGTAATGGTTGTTTGTATATTTCGTTCTTACGTTGTACGTACAATAACCACCGGAAATCCCCTGACGAATAAGTGGAAAAATCATACGTAAACTTCATGCCCTCATCAAAAGTCCTTGGATGTTATATTGACATGTACAGGGTGTATCTAAATTCGATCGACAAACTTCGGCTGCGGGTTAACCACAAAAAAAAAAGTTGAAAACGTATGACTTACGGTCTGAAGTGAATTCTAAGGACGGAATGCATCTTTGAAGTTTGAGTATTTAGTGTTACTGAATTTTATGACAGCGATTTTGAATTGACCCGCTTGGTTTTTAGCACGACAACAACCTGCTCATAAAGCAAAGGATATAATCAAGTCATTTAAGGACACCAGAGTCGATAAACTTCCATGGCCGCCCTACAGCCCTGACCTCAACCCATTATTTACAGTTTTAATGACTCGTAATGCCAGTTAAAAGCCCAAAAATGCCAACGACAAAACAGCTCAGAGCTACTCACCACGTTAAAGGAGCAAAACCCTGCTATAAATCGATGACGAGTTGTCCTCGAAGGGTAGAGGTATGATTATTGTTTTCCTTGAAGACCTTTTAACTACACTAAAGCTTTGAAAGTGTTTAAAGTAGAAAACATTGTGATGTAAACGTAGTTCTCACTGTATTTTATGCCAGTACTCATGTCGTGTAAAAAAACTGCAGGGCTTCATAAGTTTGTTTTCTATAAAGACCAATGGAATTAGATTCAAATTCAGTGTTGCCTTGTCATTTTCAATTTCACTTTAATAATTAAAATAAAGCGATTTGAAAATTGACAAATTCCTTTAGCCTCGTAGCATTCGAAGCCTAGTCACTCGAGTGGTCTAAACGTGTTTCTTGTAAATTAGGTCAGCAGCCATGATTCATTATGTTTGTGAACAGAATTAGTTTCAGTGATTACACCTTTATGTAGGCTGTTCTGAGTAGAGCGAGCACTTTTGAGGCACCAGCTACTTTGTTCCTATCAGCCATTTTTTATTCTTGCACCACTTTTTAAAATAAATATTACCATGTTAGTAATAAACACAGTGTATATATTCCACCGGACTCAAAAGTTAACGTCTAACATATACATTTATTGACTACTATTAAAAATGAGAAGGTTTCAAAAAGTGCTAACTTTACCGTGAATAACCTACAACTAAATGCCAGCGAAAGGAAATACTAATTTCGAAAACACGGTCCCATAATCATTTATAATAGCTTCTAACGTTCATTAGGGTTGAGATTTTTTAAAAAATTTTAATAACTCTCATATTATTTGGATTGTAACTCTATAACAAATAATGCTTTTCAATATAATTTTTTTTTTTAAGGAATGCAGAATATCCTTAAAATTTTAGTTATCTTAATCGCACTACTTACGCCACAGCAGCCAATGAGAGAGCAACAACGAATAAAAGTAGTTCCGGTGCACTTGCACAACCAGTTTACTATGAACTAGATGCGACTTCGATCAGAACAAGTGTAACGACGTACATATACTTGCTGAACACGTTTGAAGTGAAGTAGTGCTGTGAACCGTGTAACCGCGGCCTTAAACAATATTTTGTTTGCGACACAACATAGCCTTGGTATCCAAAATAGCTACTGTAATTAATTACTGGGTCTTCAAATTTTTTATTTAGCCTAATTTTTGTAATTGATAACGTATATAATCCTTTTTTTAATAGTATGAGGCATTTATATATAATTTGAAAGCTCCTGTCTCCATAATTAATAATGACGGTAAGGTAATTGGGGAGTATGTTGTACAGAAAAGTACAAGGGGGTGCAATTGCTCCCTTAATGAGGGAGGCGCCTTATAAAAAGGCAGAAATATATTTAAATAACACAACAATTTGAATTTAGAGTTTTTTTTACTTTTTTTTTAGTAGGGGAAGCAGTGCAGAAACCACCCAAATCCTATTTTACGGATTGACTAAGAATTTATTTAACTATTACAGTGAAACGTTGGTCGTTGAGGGTTCATATAGGTGGATCCTTCAGGAGCAGACGTCCTTTTAATGTTGTTTTCGTTTTCCAAAACTAAATTTCAGAACCTCAATACGTTGATGCATATTGGAGACGTACTTAATAAAATGAAGTTAAACTCAGGGTCTTTCGTCGTACGGTTAGGCACAGAAGGTTTAGAAACACGACAAACTCTCGTGATTGTAGTGAGCTCCGATTCACATGCGAACACACTTGTTGCGTTTGTAAATGAGTAATTGCATGCAACGGGCTCAAAACATATATTGTCCAACGATCGCACCGTATTTCGCAGCTATCGAGAAGCCACGAGGAAAATAATTGTTGAGGAGTATTAAACTCGGCGATAGAAATGAAGTAACTCCGATATTGTCTGTCTGTCTTCTTTAAAGCCATGGACTTTGATTTGTGGCGTTGCTAGCCAGTTCAGGTTTAGAACTGGCTGATGCCACTGTGGCAAGTGGATTTCATCGTGAAATGCAGGCTTGTTTCTGTGAAATGCACATGCACTGGACTGCGCAGTGATGCAGTTGGCACACAGTGAAACGAGCTCTTCGTCCCTACTCAGGCTCTTCTTTCCNAAATTAGGTCAGCAGCCATGATTCATTATGTTTGTGAACAGAATTAGTTTCAGTGATTACACCTTTATGTAGGCTATTCTGAGTAAAGTGAGCACTTTTGAGGCACCAGCTACTTTGTTCCTATCAGCCATTTTTTATTCTTGCACCACTTTTTAAAATAAATATTACCATGTTAGTAATAAACACAGTGTATATATTCCACCGGACTCAAAAGTTAACGTCTAACATATACATTTATTGACTACTATTAAAAATGAGAAGGTTTCAAAAAGTGCTAACTTTACCGTGAATAACCTACAACTAAATGCCAACGAAAGGAAATACTAATTTCGAAAACACGGTCCCATAATCATTTATAATAGCTTCTAACGTTCATTAGGGTTGAGATTTTTTTAAAAATTTTTAATAACTCTCATATTATTTGGATTGTAACTCTATAACAAATAATGCTTTTCAATATAATTTTTTTTTTTAAGGAATGCAGAATATCCTTAAAATTTCAGTTATCTTAATCGCACTACTTACGCCACAGCAGCCAATGAGAGAGCAACAACGAATAAAAGTAGTTCCAGTGCACTTGCACAACCAGTTTACTATGAACTAGATGCGACTTCGATCAGAACAAGTGTAACGACGTACATATACTTGCTGAACACGTTTGAAGTGAAGTAGTGCTGTGAACCGTGTAACCGCGGCCTTAAACAATATTTTGTTTGCGACACAACATAGCCTTGGTATCCAAAATAGCTACTGTAATTAATTACTGGGTCTTCAAATTTTTTATTTAGCCTAATTTTTGTAATTGATAACGTATATAATCCTTTTTTTAATAGTATGAGGCATTTATATATAATTTGAAAGCTCCTGTCTCCATAATTAATAATGACGGTAAGGTAATTGGGGAGTATGTTGTACAGAAAAGTACAAGGGGGTGCAATTGCTCCCTTAATGAGGGAGGCGCCTTATAAAAAGGCAGAAATATATTTAAATAACACAACAATTTGAATGTAGAGTTTTTTTACTTTTTTTTAGTAGGGGAAGCAGTGCAGAAACCACCCAAATCCTATTTTACGGATTGACTAAGAATTTATTTAACTATTACAGTGCAACGTTGGTCGTTGAGTGTTCATATAGGTGGATCCTTCAGGAGCAGACGTCCTTTTAATGTTGTTTTCGTTTTCCAAAACTAAATTTCAGAACCTCAATACGTTGATGCATATTGGAGACGTACTTAATAAAATGAAGTTAAACTCAGGGTCTTTCGTCGTACGGTTAGGCACAGAAGGTTTAGAAACACGACAAACTCTCGTGATTGTAGTGAGCTCCGATTCACATGCGAACACACTTGTTGCGTTTGTAAATGAGTAATTGCATGCAACGGGCTCAAAACATATATTGTCCAACGATCGCACCGTATTTCGCAGCTATCGAGAAGCCACGAGGAAAATAATTGTTGAGGAGTATTAAACTCGGCGATAGAAATGAAGTAACTCCGATATTGTCTGTCTGTCTTCTTTAAAGCCATGGACTTTGATTTGTGGCGTTGCTAGCCAGTTCAGGTTTAGAACTGGCTGATGCCACTGTGGCAAGTGGATTTCATCGTGAAATGCAGGCTTGTTTCTGTGAAATGCACTGGACTGCGCAGTGATGCAGTTGGCACACAGTGAAACGAGCTCTTCGTCCCTACTCAGGCTCTTCTTTCCACCCGCTCTGTATTCTCCCGCAGCCATATGAAAACATTACATTGCCGCGGGACTTGTAACCATTACTCATGTGCAGATCAAGTGAAACACCCCATTTTCTTAAGAAGATAAATATGCTACAATTGCGCCTTTTAGGTCTGAACCAGGTAAGACAAACAAATAATGTGTTTCAATCGTCACACATCACCACACTACGCTTTCCACGAGATGCGAATACGCGTCACTACTTTTCTCAACTCGTTGCCATTACTGCAAGTACTCCAGCCAGTGTTTGCTACAATATAACGAGGTAGAGTCCGGGCACTTTGACGCAAACATTTCACAAACACAGCACAGTAATGTGCACACGAGTTAAAACCGAGTACAAACAAGTACGACAAGCTAAAATCCCGTATAGTGATTAGCACTTCCCTAAACATAGTATTAGCAACAAGAAGGGTTCAACTTTGTTGTATATTTTCTTGTTACTATAGTCATGTGTTGGTGGCAAGCCAATCAGAAGACCCGAATATTCTACTACGTTGTCTACTGAGACATTTGTTTATTGAACACCAAAGCGTGTATAGTGACTTTATTCCCCGGGTGGTTATTTTATTGTATCTATTTTTAAAGCATCGGAATCACGAAAGTTTTTNGTGTATAGTGACTTTATTCCCCGGGTGGTTATTTTATTGTATCTATTTTTAAAGCATCGGAATCACGAAAGTTTTTAAATAGTGTTAACAGTGAAAAGTAAAATGAAACTAATTAAATGTACATAAAATGTATAAGTCGAAGTATCATAATTATTTTTGACAAAAACATAACAGCAACTATTTTAACCTTAATTTTTATGCACTAAGTAAAGCAGCATAAATAAATGAACATCACACAAATTATATAGTAGCAGGGCACTGTGCCTATGTTGTATAGTGTGTGTGTTTATATGCTGTTCACGGCAAACTGAGCACTTTTGAATGCCCTGTTTAGGATCTACTTTTCCTCTCATTTTGTATCATTACGCGTATTCGANCGGCAAACTGAGCACTTTTGAATGCCCTGTTTAGGATCTACTTTTCCTCTCATTTTGTATCATTACGCGTATTCGAAATTTTATCGGTGGATACACCACCGACGTACAACGGACGTTCGAAAAGTACTGGTTCAGTTGAGTTCGGTTAAACCGACTAATACATCAGTTCAACNCACCGACGTACAACGGACGTTCGAAAAGTACTGGTTCAGTTGAGTTCGGTTAAACCGACTAATACATCAGTTCAACTGGCCTAAAAATTCGGTGAACTTGGTGGATATGCACCAAACCATCAACCGATGCATTTTCGAACGCGTCCTCTGAAAAATAAAAGTTGACACGACCTCTTCTCGCAATTTTCAAGCATTCCAAAATATAGAAAGGCATCTCGANTCCTCTGAAAAATAAAAGTTGACACGACCTCTTCTCGCAATTTTCAAGCATTCCAAAATATAGAAAGGCATCTCGAACGTCAAATTTAATAAATGGGCGATGGAAATTGTAGAATATGTGTGTAACTGCAATATCTTTCGTTTGGAAGCAGAAGAAAATACTGCTGAAAATCAAACTGATGTTAGAAAAAAATGCTTTAACCGGTGTACACCGGTGTTTCAATCACTGGTGGATCCATCGATGAATTTCCGAACACGCGGCTTTGTCACGTAGAGTTAACATTGCCATGGTCGTGAAAACTGTACGCATTCGCCAACAAAGATAAAGCCGTGGAATTGTAAATAGGTTATTAATAAGAGAAAAAAGTGTTCTGATGTGTATAAAACAAGAAAGACCAATTTCAGCGGCCATAAATGTAAACATTGAACTCATAATACGACGTCTAGTATTAAGGCTGTATGCCACGATAAAACTGTCCGTACAAGCTCCGGAGGAAGCTTCCACGAGACCTCCTACCCGAGCCTGTATGTAAGCAGTTATGGTTGCTCAACGATACTTGTTGCCGCACAAGTAAAGACGAGTGCATTGTTTTAATGGTTTTACTTCTGTAAGTAATTTAGGGCTTAGGAACAATATTCACTCACAACTTCAGAATTATGCGTTTGTGCACTGAGCCGAATCTTCTTGTTGTAACTGGGACTTTTTGTTAAATGTGCACAAATGTTTACCATAATTTTCGCACGATGCTGGTTGAGATTCAGTGTACATATTCGTGTCATTTTATTTACTATTTATTCATGTTTAGTTTTCATCAGCTAGCTCTTTCTCAAACCAAAATAAACAAAACTACTCTAACCGTCCCCCTCCCTTTCTCTCTCTCTCTCTCTCTCTCTCTCNCTCTCTCTCTCTCTCTCTCTCTCTCTCTCTCTCTCTCTCTCTCTCTCTCTGACTGGATGAAATTTCAACCTTGTAGGAAACCTTCCATCGAAAATTGCACACGACCGATTACGAAAACGTCCATGAAAATGGCCAGCAGATGGCCAAATCTTTCTCTGAATCATCCATTCAAGCGGCCATGCAGGCCTGCATCGAATCATCCAAGGAATCTTCCATCGTGGCATACAGGTCTTAGGACAGTTTTTATTAATTTACTGCCAACTTAACTGGGAACTTACATGCCAGAGTATGTGTATGTAGTTACGGGCAGTGCATTTTTCAAAAGTTGATTTGAAGAGTGCTCAGTTTATCGTGAACAGCTTTTATCGCTGAAACTGTGTTATACGTAATGTTGGTGTCAATTGCGCCAAGATCCTTGTTGACAATTTTTTTTTCAGACGCTGATTTGAAATGTGTTTAGTTAACCGTGGCCTAGATATAACCACAATTTGTAAAAGGCGCTTTTCATCACATGTAAACAAACTTCTCAGGACAATAACAAACATGACCCGACGCCGACAGCGTTCCAGTTCCTCAAAACTGCGGCGAAGAAGATGGCGGCGTAATATGTTGCTAGTCTTGCGGAGAGTGTACTTTGGCCTTTCCAATAATACATTAATATCTTATGAAAACAACTAGCCAGGTCCTCATTTTCGTCAGCATGGAGATAAAGGCCAACGAGAAAAATAATCAGTTGATAACGTTCCAATTTATAATTAGCTCGTTGTAAGCTTGCAGTTGAAAAAAGATTTCACTGTAAGTCTCTATAAATTACAAGTAAAGCTCTTGTCGCGGAATGTTCCTAACATCGTCTGAGAAAAATCGATTTATCGTTCGTGTTTCTCCAGAGATCTTAAAGCGGTTTAGTATGTTTACGTTGGTTGTACTAAACAAACACCTCGTCACATACTGCCATATGTTAATTCAGGTTTGTATGAATCGAAAAACATTGGTCACAAAATATTAAACCTCCGTTTCAACAGAGGCTGCGGTGGTGTAGTGGATAGACTATTCGCCTCCCACCTAGGCGAACCGTGTTCGATTCCCGGCAGGGTCACTCCCAGATCTTTGCATGTGATAATCGTGCCAGAAGATGCCGCTGGTAGGCGGGTTTTCTCGGGGATCTCCCGTTTCCCCCACACTTGCAATCCGGCGCTGCTCCATTCTCACCTCGCTTCGCCTTCATGGGCTCTCAAGACCTCGATGTTAAGAGCCACCCAAATCTCTTCATTCACTCACTCGCGTCGTATTTGATGATTTATTAATGTAAAGTTCATTAAACTGAAGGAAGGAGAATCCCAGTTTTCGTTCTTTATTGTTGACTGACACAGATTCTTATCCATGGCTAGTGCTCACATTTGTTCATTACATATATCAATAGCGCCAATAACGTCGATTGCGATGACGGCATACATAATACCGGGAGGCTGATACATCGATAATTACAGAATTTTCTATTCGCTAGTTCATTTTAGTATCGGTAATTATCGATACAGCGAAACATCNATTACATATATCAATAGCGCCAATAACGTCGATTGCGATGACGGCATACATAATACCGGGAGGCTGATACATCGATAATTACAGAATTTTCTATTCGCTAGTTCATTTTAGTATCGGTAATTATCGACACAGCGAAACATCGAACAGCCTTAGACGCCATATTTATGAGCTGCCACCGAACCCCAGCGTTCAAGGGCATTACATCCCTCTCACACGCATCACGGTACGCATTTGTGATGTAGCAAACAATTTGTCTTTCAATTAATTTCTCGGCGTCACGTATAGGTGAACGGATATTGGTAGTTAGGCCCGTGGGATCAACCCCGAGGGAAGGAAGCAATGCATTTGGGGTCCAAGGTACTCGTGGTACGAAGAAGCACCTTCCTTTGTTACTAAATTGCTTTACTCTTCATACCAGCAGAAACGATAACATGGAGTATCTGAAGCAAACAAATGANTTCCTTTGTTACTAAATTGCTTTACTCTTCATACCAGCAGAAACGATAACATGGAGTATCTGAAGCAAACAAATGAAAAATAGACTACATATTTTCTTCTTCTGTTCATGTGCCCAACGTTGAATTACCCATCGCCAACACAACGGTCAAAGTCACACGGTCAACAGTGACGAACGTGCTTGTTTATGCTTGAATTTTCAACAAACTCAAACTTTCATATGAATGAAATAAAATAAATGCACGTATTCTTGATGCGCTATAACTTGATTAGAGGAAGTTTTAAAACATGTCAAGCACCTACTTACATATACATGTCAAGCAGTTACTTACATAAACAGTTGTTTCTCACCGCAAATTCTAGCCACGCTTGTTTCGATAGCGCTATTATANAAATTCTAGCCACGCTTGTTTCGATAGCGCTATTATAGTCTATCCACGGCTTCTTCAAACTTTTTGTATCAAACATTTGAAAAATCCCCCACCCCCGCCCCTATGAATGACTTGTTTGGTTGTTTATAACATATGTCGTTTTACACAAGCATTTTATACTTCTATTAATATAAAAGTATCTTATTTTCGATTAAATTAAACATTTTCTTTTATTTTATTTCTAATATTTAATTTATAATTAATATGAATAAAAACAGGGAGAATATATGTGTGTTTGTAATGCCTAGTAAGAAATAGTTCTTATGTAAAATATTATTAAACTGAGTGCGCACGAATGCGGTGCGTTGTTCCTTTGGAGTAATTTTTTGAATTATGTTAAACTTTGTTTGCACGAGGCGGAGGAATATTCCTGAAGTAGAACTTTATCAGGGCATCAGAAAAGTTGGAAGTAATCATGAACGGACTATACAGAAAATCAGTCCGATGTTTGAACGCGGAGCGTAGGTGCTGCGCAACTGGCATGCTCACTGTATCCCATATTCTCTCTACCGAATGAGGAGGGAAGGAAAACGGGGTATACCCACGAATAAAATATCCACATTAACGGACTTGGGCACACTGGTGATCAGTGGCGCCAGCTGCATGCTTGCATTCGAGAGAGAGTTCGGTGCGGTCAGTATGAATAACACGTCACACGCAATTTGTTCCACCGTTACAGGAATCTCACTCAACGCAGTACCATCATGCACCGACTGCATATATGTTGTCCATGTGCTAGATATTGCGATTCAGTGTTAGAGGTAGGTAGGACGANACCATCATGCACCGACTGCATATATGTTGTCCATGTGCTAGATATTGCGATTCAGTGTTAGAGGTAGGTAGGACGATAGCGAGGCCATTAGGGACTGAGAAAGTTGCACAGAGAAGCAGGAATGGGAAATGAATTGGCCACAGAAAACCGACATTAGGATGGCTGTGCTGGGATCCGAACCCAGGTCCACCCGAATGCGGGTCCAAATGTTTATCACCGCGCTACCTCGCTCGGTATAATATTCAAATATTGTGTAATAATTTCATAAAAACGGTTACGTGTATGGTAANTCACCGCGCTACCTCGCTCGGTATAATATTCAAATATTGTGTAATAATTTCATAAAAACGGTTACGTGTATGGTACAAACCAAGCGACCTTTCTGTTTACCATATACAGTAGATTACATAGCCACAGGTAACAACCCAAAACTGCGAGAGAGTTACACTGGAGAGCCAAAAAAACTGGTATAGGCGTGTGTATACAAATAACAGAGGTATGGAACCAATCAAAGTAACGCGATGCGGTCGGTAGCGCCTATATAAGACAACAAGCGTGTAGCAAATTTGCTAGATCGGTTACTGCTGCTACAATGGCAGGTTATCAACGTTTAAGTTAGTTTGAACGTGGGGTTATAGTCGGCGCATGAGAGATGGGACATAGCATCTCCGAGGTAGCGATAAAATTTGGACTTTCGCATATGACCATTTCACGAGTGTACCGTGAATATCGGGAGTCCGGTAAAACATCAAATCTTCGACATCACTGCGGCCGGAAAAATATCGTGAACGAACGGGACAAACAACGACTGACGAGAATCATTAAACGTGACAGACGTACAACCCTTTCCCAAATTGGCGTAGATTTCAATGCTGGGGCATCAACAAGTGCCAGTGCGTGAACTATTCAACCGACCATAATTGATATGGGCTTTCGGAGTCGAAGGCCCATTCGTGTACCGTTGTTGACTGCACGACACAAAGCTTTACGCCTCGCTCGGGCCAGCCAACAGCGCCATTGGAATGTTGATGACTGTAAACACGTTGCCTGGCATTGACGAACCTCGTTTCCAATTTTATCCGGCGGATGGACGTGTACGAGTATGGAGACATCCTCATGAATCCATGGACCCTACATGTCAACAGGGGACTGTTCAAGCTGGTGGAGGCTCTGTCATGGTATGGGGCGTGTGCAGTTGGTGTGAAATGGGACCCCTGATACGTCTAGATATGACTCTGACAGGTGACAGATACGTAAGCATCATGTCCAACCACCTGCACCCATTCATGTCCATTGTGCATTCCGACGGACGTGGACAATTCCAGCAGGACAATGCGACACCCCACNGTGACTCTGACAGGTGACAGATACGTAAGCATCATGTCCAACCACCTGCACCCATTCATATCCATTGTGCATTCCGACGGACGTGGACAATTCCAGCAGGACAATGCGACACCCCACACGACGAGAGTTGCTACCGAGTGGCTCCAGGAACACTCTTCTGACTTTAGACACTTCCGATGGCCATCTAAATCATCAGACATTATTGAGCATATCTGGGATGCCTTGCAACGATGAGATCTCCACCGCCTCGCACTCCTATGGATTTGTGGACTGCCCTGCAGGATTCATGGTGTAAATTGCCTCCTGCATACGTTCATACATTAGTCGAGTCCATGCCACGTCGTTCTGTGGCACTTCTGCGTGCTCACGGGGGCCCTACACGATATTAGGCAGGTGTACCAGTTTTTTTTTTTTTTTGGCTCTTCAGTGTTAATTTTTTATTGCAAAAATGGGATTTCAACCCCTCTTCCTTTATCTACTGGGTTTATGTTGTCGGCACGCGATTTTTTATGCTTTGCATTTCGTCGTTCATTAATGATTCGGTCTGGCTGTGTTACTAACGATAAACTTTCAGCTACACTTTCAAGTGTGGTTACAGGTTTCGCTATTCCGGAATAGAATTTGGCTATAGGTCGTACATATTTTTCTACCTTTTTTCTAATGAGTAATCACTTGCCCAAGCTTGTCGGTCGGTAGGGTTCAGTTCCAGCCCGTAAGACTTTAAAGTTAACAAGTTCATGAAAGATTTTGTTTTTTATTTGTATCACGTGAAATCTATTATTGGTGTCCAGTAATGTAAGCGCGAACCAGGCAAGCGCATCACATATATTAAAGACACTGAAGAGGCGTGCATTATTTACGTTGGAAACTCGTTTCTGAGAGACTCAGCGTTACCCCTGTCATTTTATCGCCTAACAACAAAAATAAAGGCGTGTTCCACGTTTCTGCTAACTACTACTTTGAATAACCCGTACCGGAATTTCCATACGCGCAAATAACCGTCTTAGCCATATTAACTTTCAAAAGCACACATCGTGGACGGAAATGAAAAGACGGAAAAGACTTCGAATGTAGAAAGTTTCTAAAATGTTATGTAGCCTATGTAATTATTTACTGAGGCTCTGTCCACTGTTTGTCGGCCTAAATAACCGACAGCCTTTAAAACTAAAAAATAGCGAAATGATTTAGGTGCGGATGGGAGGACATTCACGAATGTTCCGTCTGAAAAGGCAAAGAAATTTTAATCGTCCAGTAGCCCTAACTGTACTTGGTCATATATCTTATAGTTTCAAAGGAGATCAATACATAGCGTCTTGGATGTATACTGTTTCCACTTCTGAAAGTGGATCGACATTCTGGCAGGTTATTATTTTTTGCGGGTGACAGTACTGTTGGTGCCACAAGTCTTTGAGGGTGAATTTACGGAGAGCGTGGCGTGTCCGGCGAGGGGAGAGGTAGCTGCGCGCGCAGCCTGACGTCGCGCTAAAAACATTAGTCTCCGTATTATCAGTTGCGCGCTGGCCGATGCGCGTTGAATGTTTTTGTAAC
>NQII01000737.1:361177-394427 GCA_002778355.1 Clitarchus hookeri
GTCGGCTCAAACGTAGGCTTCTAGGAAGGCGAGTCACCAGCACTTGTGGCGCGCACAGTGTCAGTGTTTCAGCAACACCGAGGTCAGAAAATGTCCCGAGCTCTGCCATACGTTGCATATGGAAAAAAAAAAAGGTGTAAATTCAAGATGGCTGGTATTGATTTCCTTCAACAACGAATCAACAATATGTAAAGGCGCTTTCACGCTATCAAAGTTTACTTCAAATTTTCTTTTAATTTATTGAATTTAAGTCCTTGATTGCTGTGTGACGTCACTTATACGTTATAATCCCACCCATTTTAACGTCAAAACCATCGAATGACTCGATTTCCTTCAAATATTTGCGTTTAAAACATGTTATATATTTTTTTAATCCAATTTTCCAACTAGCACTCCGAATTATTCAAACAGTATAAACACAATAAGATGATATGTAGTCTCTTAATACAGTAATTTTGCGCATTTAAGCTTCAAAAATATTTTCACATACGTATTTATTTCATGCAAAATAAATATATCAACTTAGAAAACAATGTTTGTTTTGATTTTGACCTATTATTTGCATGGTTTGTAGAAGCCTAAAATGTTTTTTGCTGAACGTAATAATTATTTTTTTAAGTGAAATATTGGAGGAAAATTTTTTAATTGCGACTTTAATATTAATTGAATACAGCTTCATGCGTGAAAAATTATTCAAAACTTTGAAGTAATAGTTCAATATTGANCGACTTTAATATTAATTGAATACAGCTTCATGCGTGAAAAATTATTCAAAACTTTGAAGTAATAGTTCAATATTGAACTCAATCCATTGAAGTGTACGTGAACACTTTCTGTATTCAATAAGGTGAATTCAGCTGGTTGGATTCAATAAAATGTTTGATCGTGTGGAACGGCCTCGAAGACCGTGAAGTGGTCGGGGACTCACGTTCAATTTGCAGTAGTCGACGTCGTCGGAGGGTATCTCTGCGTGGTTGCTGGGCCGGCCGCTAGTCCGCGCCGTCAGCAGCAGTTCCAGCACGAGGATCAGCACGCAGTACCGCCACACCTGCAACACGTTGCCATGTCGTAGGTAGTACCACACACTACACACCACGCACGTAATATACACCTTCTTTGCATTAAAATATCAATGCTTGTTTCGACGCCAACTGGGGTACCATAGGCATGTTACAGTTTTTTTTTTTTACATTTGGCGACTCTGTGGATAAAAACAGTGTGAATGATGCAGTACCAACAACGAACTTTAAGGCCGCGTTTCGATCCCTGCATGGGCACAACAAACTTTAACAACTCGCGAAATGTTGTTCCAATACCCAATACGTGCACAACTTCACCGGTGAACATNTGGGCACAACAAACTTTAACAACTCGCGAAATGTTGTTCCAATACCCAATACGTGCACAACTTCACCGGTGAACATAACAGTTACCCTGGGCTCATTTTGTCATCTAGATTGGAAAAAAAAAATTGAGATCGCACGGTGTGTTAGTATACTTATACATAATAAAAACTAACAGTGTAAAACGTTTTGACAAAAATTTCAGACCACTGCACATAAAACATACGTGTCTTCTGTAGGTTATGTTTAACGTTTACGACTCAAGATTTTTTTCTGTTAGAGCCACTTAAAAGGACACCACTGATTGTAAAATATTGAAATGTGATAAGGGGAAAGACAACTCGGCAATGCGATGGTTAATGCCCAGCCAATAATTTACCTTGTATGAGTCTGTCTCATGTAAGGTGGCGAGATTTTGACAGTTCGACGAAAGTAGCGCTAATGTTTACTTTACGTTTACGTATCCTTTCGTCATCAGCTGGTGCGTCAAGTGGAGGCTGTATTTTTTATCAACACGCTGTCAGCCAATCCACTTGCCATTGTACTGTAATGTTAAACAAATTTTGAGATATTTTAGACTGATATGTGTCTAAAAAAATTCGTAGGTTATAAAAGTAAAAATACAAAACCTTGCAAACAATTTAATATTTGCTAACTCTTTTTTTAATTTGTCAATTTGTCCGAGACAACGAATTTGGGTTAACATTTTCGAGAAGGTAGTTATAGCTATTATCACACTTTAGACGTCATATCTAATATAACTGGAACTAAAAGTAATTCGGGAAATATGATAGACAACACACTTCTATTCGCCAACAATTCACCAACTACTATTGATTGCAATGCAGTAATGCTGCTATTACTGATACTAAACAGTTCGAGTTGGAAATATGTGACTTGGAATAACAAAAGAATTGCTTAAAAACTATTCACGCGTGTCCCACTTTCTTCGTTTTATCAATACAATATAGTAACAACACGGAAACAAGGAATTGGATTTTCGGGAGAACAATATGGCGTCTAATTTACGTAGACGGACGATTACCGGCCGAATAGAAATTACTAGTACTCAAAATCGATGTACATGTAATATATGTTACTTTAAAATGCATGCAGAGCTCGCGG
Source organism: Clitarchus hookeri (assembly GCA_002778355.1). NCBI lineage: Eukaryota > Metazoa > Arthropoda > Insecta > Phasmatodea > Phasmatidae > Clitarchus > Clitarchus hookeri. The sequence goes on from NQII01000737.1 coordinate 363,646, forward strand.
AAAATATAAAACTATTGGTATCTGTTCGTAAATTTGTTTTATATCTCACACGAAAGCTATTCTTTTCTGGCTGGTAATGCTTCGGGAAAGAACGGATAGATGGCGCGCGTGGCATGACAAGGCGGGGTTGAGCCTCTTGCATTGCTCAATAGATAGCAGCACGGCCTGCTACTTCTTCCCATTTTTTTAAGTTGACTGTTCTTCTATTACTGGCTTGGAACGACACGAATTTGATATATATTTCATCAAATCATTATAAAAATATAACAACTATAGTATGCAATATTTCTGTATGCTTATAGAATTAATAACTAGCAGGTATGGAAAGCATGATTGGTGATGTGAAAAAGGTTTTGNTATGGAAAGCATGATTGGTGATGTGAAAAAGGTTTTGAAGTGGCGTTTGATTTGGATATGGATCGTTTTATTGTGCATTTCATTTTGAACACTATACATTACTACTTTATCACGAAGTTTAGTTTGTAACACTAACAACCACTGTTTTGTGACCACATAAAATAAAATGTATTAATTAATGTAGGAACTTTTTCTTATCGCGTATTTTCTGCTTGTCTAATGTGCGTCGGCAGTGCACCCAGAATAGCCAACGTAATATTAACTTTCAGTTGTTGCAGGAAAGCATAAATAAAAATGCCCGGGATCAATACCCCTTTCCACAGACATCCAAAATGAATCACGTATCATCGTTATGTTCGCGGGAAATTAAAATGATTACAATGTTATCGTAGCGTTCAGTTTGATTTTATCATAGAGCAGATAAGGGTACTTTAATATGATTGATTCGAAACCGCAATATATAGAATGATTAGTCGCTGGAGACCTGAACGGCCCAGATCTCTCTGTCTCCTTCTCTCTCCAGAATTACAAGTCGTTAATGCGATCTCGTACAAGAGACAGTTGGACCGTCGTGGGAATGTGGAACGTCACGTAGTCTTGTGCATTTCACGTGTGACTTCGCTAAATTTTTTTGCACAGTGATGAAGATATAAATTAAGTCAAGGAGAAAGATGTTTACAGGAATCCATTTTATGAGAGTCATAGCTATGTGTAGGACAGAGGTCAACTTGTATTTCTAGGCCACGTTAGAACAATAAAGTTACTCACTAGTTTGTGCATGGTAGTCCAACTCGCAAGCAGATAATGAAAAAAATATCACTAATCACTATATTTAATGTAGCCGCTGTAATTTGTATACTAGATGCTGTGGTGGTGGGAAACTAATAAGCCCCACAGCCTTAACTGGGCTATAAGTAATTTGTTCCTTCTTTTGGCAAAGTTGTGTTACTGGCCCAAAAGTCTTCAAACCGTGTGAAGTACAATTGTTGTTTTATCTAACCCAGGTAGATAAAATTGCGAATTGTCTAATATCAAATGCGATGATAGTAACCTACCGCAAAGATTTTCATTGAGTGTTAGGTGTCAAACGTATAGACCTTTTCTTTTCTTTTACCACACATGTCTGTATGATAATCAGTTTTTCTAAAAATCTGACAAGCTAATGAGGACCTGGTTAAATCTACTTCGGTAGTAATTCTTTCGAAAACAGATACGTTGTGCAAAATAGCAACCCCCAGTTGTAAGTGTAAGAAAAAGTTACACCGTGTATTTAAAAATAACTTGGCACGAAATGTTTTCTCTGTAAATGACTATACGTCATACTCAACTGCAGAGATAACGTGCACGTTACATAAAACATCGAGTGCAGTATAAAAAAACACACCTAACACAAGCCAAGATTACGAGATGTTAACAGACATGTAAATATTTTTACTGAGACTTCCACAGAAGGAACTGAGTCATAAATAATTAATAAAATGGAATAAAAACGTCAGAACGAGTAAACAAATGAAAAAAAAACAGAGGATGAAATTTGCCGACGTTTACGGGTGATAAAACAACAGTGTAACCATATCAAGGGCAGAATGTTTTACTATTTGTGACCGTATAACTGTTAATTTTTTGAGAGTGGGAAGGAATGACTGCGAAAGCAAGCTCACAGACAGTTCACGACTGTTTTGTAAGTAAACCGAAATATCTTGNGAGTGGGAAGGAATGACTGCGAAAGCAAGCTCACAGACAGTTCACGACTGTTTTGTAAGTAAACCGAAATATCTTAAAGCTAGTGAAGATAAAATTTGTCAGACTTTTTTTGCATCTCGACAGGAGAAACATAGCCTATGCGCAACGTTTTGCGGAAAAGCGAATTGCCGTACTACCAGGCGCGTTAACAGTAAGTTAGAAAATTTCGTGTGAATCACTTGCTGACTGCAAACGATACTTCAGGAAAAATATACCGTACAATTTCACTAGTTACATTTTACCAGTACTAACTGGAGTAAAAAAAATCCGGCTTCCTCTTCTTCTTACTTGAAGTGACACGTTTTAAAATATTTTGACACTGGAAAAAAAAAAAAAAAAAAAAAAAACACAATTATAACTAGGGGCTAAAATGAAAATTTTAAAGTGTGCAGCAATATATAGAGAAACAACATGATTTTAAAATGACCAACATCTGCATACAGAGAAAAAAAAAAGTTGAAAAAATTCACTTTTGAAAGATGTTTAATATATTAAAATAATAATGTGGTATTTTTAATGATGTGTTGATGTGTATTCAGCCTGAAGGCAGGTTTTGTCGTCCAAGGGACGATAATTCTGGCATTTTAACGCTCCCTTTCGTAATGTGAGTGCTAAGGGAGAATACACAACCCAGTTTAGTATATTTTCAATTTTTAAAAATCCCTTATCCCACCAGGAGTCTAATTTGAGACATTTAATCACTATTCAAGTACCCTAATCACTCTAAAAAAATTCTCCAACGTAAACAAGTATGGGTAAAAATTATATGTATTTTTTATGACTCGCGTGATGAGTTATTAGTTACAGTTCGACTATCATCATATTACGTGATATAACTCCAGTTTTAAATCAACGTCAGTTTTAATTACGTGTTTACAAGTGTCTGCTGAGAGACCAGATGACATGTACATGTTGGTTTATTAACGTCTGCATTCAGTTGACCTTAGAGGCAGTGGTTAATGGTTATCAGCGCGGAAATACATATACATTTTAGGATTGATATGAAACAGAGGTTATAACTCCTTATTTGGTAATTCTAAAATGACTTGCACCAATAACTCTTAAAAAGTTCTTAAGTGTGTAACGAGGACAAAATACACGACAGTAACTTTCTGATGTAACGGAAATGACTATTAATTGGCATTAGCAAGTAGTTCATTATTTATTTTGACAATATTACTGTTAAGAATACGCCAATGTCCTTCAGTTATCTTTAGAGATATCGGATTATTTTGTTGGAAACCACGCGAAGGGAGAAAAAAGGCGTTTTGGTAATGCCTAGTGAAAAATAGTTCTCGTGCAGAATATTATTAAAACCCATTTACGGTTACTTCATACTTCTCTGGATCCCTGATAATGTTCTACTTACATAACAGTCCTCTGCCTCAAGCAAACAAAGCTCAACCGAGTCTAAACAATTACACCGAAGGAACGCATTCGTGCGCACTCAGTGTAATAATATTTCACATTAGAACTATTTCTTAGCAGGCATTACCAACACATATTTTCTCCATGTTTTATCAATATTAATTTTTAATTATTTTTTTTAATTTATAGATAAAATATAAGTTGAAGTTATATTGAACAAAAACCAGTTATTTATTGGTTAAATTAAGATTAAAACGCTTGTGATACGCGACGTATTTAGAAAGCAACCTAACACGTCATACATGGGATAATATTTCAAAGGTTTGATTCAAAACATGTGAAGAAACTGCTAACAGACTATAAACTGAGTCCGCACAAATGCTGTGCGTTTTCCCTTCCGTGTAATTTTCTAGACCTGCGTGAGGCGGAGGAATAGCCTGAAAGTAGAACNGACCTGCGTGAGGCGGAGGAATAGCCTGAAAGTAGAACTTCAGCAGGTCTTCAGAAAAATGGTAAATAACCACGAACGGAGCATAAAATCTTCCATTAGAGTTTAAGAAGTTAGATAGTAATTATTTTTTGACTGTACCTTGCCGATAGCGGATTGCAGGACGTCCATGTCGCCTGGTATGCGGGTCGGTCGGAAGCGGAGTGTCAANGTGCGCACTCAGTGTAATAATATTTCACATTAGAACTATTTCTTAGCAGGCATTACCAACACATATTTTCTCCATTTTTTATCAATATTAATTTTAAATTATTTTTTATTTATTTATAGATAAAATATAAGTTGAAGTTATATTTAACAAAAACCAGTTATTTATTGGTTAACTTAAGATTAAAACGCTTGTGATACGCGACGTATTTAGAAAATAACTAAACACGTCATACATGGGATGATTTTTCAAAGGTTTGATTCAAAACACGTGAAGAAACTGCTAACAGACTATAAACTGAGTCCGCACAAATGCTGTGCGTTTTCCCTTCCGTGTAATTTTCTAGACCTGCGTGAGGCGGAGGAATAGCCTGAAAGTAGAACTTCAGCAGGTCTTCAGAAAAATGGTAAATAACCACGAACGGAGCATAAAATCTTCCATTAGAGTTTAAGAAGTTAGATAGTAATTATTTTTTGACTGTACCTTGCCGATAGCGGATTGCAGGACGTCCATGTCGCCTGGTATGCGGGTCGGTCGGAAGCGGAGTGTCAACAGGGGTAGTGCAGGCTGAGAGCCGCTCGGCGCCCGGGCTTATATAGGCGAGAGATACTGCTGTCGGAGGTCGCTGTTGGAGGTCCGCGCCGGCCGGCCGGCGTGAATTTGCGCAACTGGCCGCGTGCCGGAGGGGAAGGTCGAGCCAGCGCGCAGGGCTCCCCGCCGTTCCCACCCGCGTCGCATATGCTCGAGGATTCACCCGGGCCTCCTTCCGGGACCCCTGCTTGGGCGGCGGCACGTCGCCTCAGAGCTGGGAAGGGGCCGCGGTCGTGTAGTGGTTAGACTACTCGCCTCCTACTTAGACGAACCGGGTTCCATCCCCCCACCCCCACCACCACGGATTTTCTCATGTGGGAATCGTGCCGGACGATGCCGCTGGTCGGCGGGTTTCTTCGGGGATCTCCCGTTTACCCCCACCCTTGCATTCCGGAGCTGCTCCATACTCACCTCGCTTCATCCTCATCGGCTCTCAATACCTCTAGACAAAGATTTGAGATAACTCAAACGTGTCTGCTACACTAGGAACGGTCTCCGTCTGTTGCGCCACCTTCTGCTAACAATTCACAAGGCTTTCAATCGTTTCCCATGACGAAACGTAGCTCCCGTGAGGCAAAAACGGATCCAGAACAGGTATTTCAGTGAAAGAGGGGGAAGAAGGTAAGAGTATATCTTGTCTCAAGACCTACGAAGAGGGAGAGTGGAGGGGAGAGATTTAGGAGGCTCTTAACAACGAGGTTTTAAGAGCGATAAAAGAGTGAAGCGAAGCGAGGTGAGAATGGAGCAGCGCCGGAATGCAAAGGCGGGGGAAACGAAAAATCTCCGAGAAAGCCCGCCGACCAGCATCGTCCGGCACGATTCCACGTACGAAAACAAGGGGGTTATCCCGCCGGAAATCAAACCTGAAAATTGAGGCGAAGGAAATTCCCTAACGCGTACATACAATACATCTTTAAATTCACAATATTTTAAGGCGTTTGTGAAATTGTTTGGTTAATATTGCTATAAATTTAAGTATTTTATACATTGTAGACAAAACAGTCTACATTCTAAGAAATTCACCTTAATTCGCATATTCTGTTTCTTCTTATTTTTTTTCATGCTAATAATTATTCATCAAATCACTTATCATTTAATTTGAAAAGGAAACCGACATGACTGTATTATTTTATTTTGAAGAAGATANATGTTTCTTCTTTTTTTTTTTTTCATGCTAATGATTATTCATCAAATCACTTATCATTTAATTTGAAAAGGAAACCGACATGACTGTATTATTTTATTTTGAAGAAGATAAAGCAAAGCGTTACAAACCCGTACATTGTAAAAATACGTGACAAATAATATGATGTGAAGTGAGCTGTCAACCATGAAAAGTGGTGGTAAATAACAAGCTTAGATTTTTCAACACTTGAGACGTTGTTAATTTCCCAATTCACCTCAAAATTATTTATAGTGTAACAAGATATAATTATTGGAATTTATTTCTTGCGGCTGAGCTAGCCTGTTTGAGTTGTCGGGTGTGAAAAGGNAATTCCCCCTACCATTTCAATAATCTCCGTCCACGAGGCAAGGAAATCCCGGACGTAATTCTATTCATTATCGTTGTTTTTTAACATCCTTTCCTCCATGAAGTAACAGATCCATAAATATGTAGTAGTCAGCTAGGTCCGGGGAAAATTGAGGCTGGGGTTTCGTTTACGCTGGCTGCTTTAAAAAAAAAGTACTGGTACATGTGATAGTTTCCTCACAGCACGAGATAGCGACAATGGTCTCATTAGGAGGAAAGAACTTGCAATGGACGGTCCCACTTCTCTCACACGTCACGATATGACTAAGTAAGGGCTCACTGTAGTGACGAACCAACAGGTGTCCACCAGCTGCTATCAGGTCACGCAATGCACAGTTAGTTGTCCATATTTCTAGAATTTACATATTTGATATAGATGGACATAAATTATTCACCAGGAAGTGTTGAACTGTCGGGCACGTTTCCTAGTGGTGGCTGCGAACCTATATTTTCCATCACGCATGCTTTTGAAGTATCGTTACCCACATTTGACATGCGTTCTCTACGTTCCTCAACGTTCCTCATCTCGAAAACAATGGTCACCGTCACGAAAATTTTTAAATCTCCGTTCTGAAGTTTTGTTTTGCTTACGCCCCACATTCTCACAAAATTATGTTTTTGACCGCCTTACGACCCAGAATGTACTCGTGCAACAAAGTGACCCGTCGTGCTGATCCAATATGCATAGGAGCGTGGGCAGAGATGGGCTATTGGGTGGTCCATCAAGGAGACAACACTTCAATTTAATATGCTGTTATGCCAAATCTAGCATTCGTGTATAGTCTATTTGCTGTTTCTTCACACTTTTTGACTCGAACCTTAGGAAAAAATTCTCCCCACGTATATACGTGTTTGGTTGTTTCCTAAGTATGCCATGTATCACATGCATTTTATTGTTCTGTTAGCACAAAAATATATTTATTTTGTCAATTTGGACAAATAGGGAAAAATAGGTGTGTTGGTGATTGAGTTATTATGGAAAGTACACTATTGTTTGTGAACATTGCAACTCCCATAAAGAATGGCCCGAATGAATCCAAACTCGCAGGATGTGTAGAACAGTGTACCAGCAATAATTGATTACGATTGCAGAGAGATGGTGTACACGTAGGCCCAGCAGCGCCCTCTCTTTGGTGACCAAAAAGGTCAGTGGAACGCCATGCTCAGTCAGTGAAGAACCGTCAAACGAAGTGAAGGCAAGTGCCAGTATGCCTCGTCAACGTCAAAGGGCGCCATATCAGCATATGAGGGAGTTATAACGGGGCAGAATGATCGGTCTCCGAGAAACGGGTTTGTCATACTGTGACATTTCGACTCGTACAGGGCATGCTGCTACGACAGTGATGCGTGTGCGGCACCAGTGTATAGAATAGGGTCGTACGCAGTTACGAGCGGGTACTGGACCACGCAATGTGACCACAGAACGGGATGACCACCATCTTGTTCGCATGGCCGTGACGGACCGTACAGTTTCATCCACAGAGTTGGCACAACACTGGAGCACTGCAACGGGCGTGGACCTGTCTGCGTCGGCGGTTCGACGCCGTCTGCTGCGGACTGAACTTGTGACACGCATGCAATTGTCTCGGCTTCCATTGTCCAGAAACCATAAACGCCCCAGACTGCATCGAGCACGTGAACGCCGTCGCTGGCATGTTGAGCGGCAAAATGTAGTGTTTTCGGAGAGTCCCGCTTCAATTTGTCCTACAATGATGGCCGCTACCGTGGTGACCGCGACCTAGCAGCCTGCATTGTAGAGCGGCATAGCGGACAAACGCCAAGTGTGATGGCTTAGGGCACCATTGGATACAACATGTGATCACGACTCACGACTCCCACGTATTGAGGGCAATATGAACAGCAACCGCTACATCAGGGAGGTTTTAGGAAGCCCGAGGTACTTACCCTCCTTCAGGCGACACCACGTGCCATGTTTCAGCAGGACAATGCCCGGCCACATGTAGCGAGGAATGTGCAAGCCTTCTTCAACGAAAGACGAGCACCACTGCTTCCCTGCTCGGCACGTTCGCCTGAAATGTCGCCCATCGAACCTGTCTGGGATATGGTTGGTCGGTGACTTGTTCGCCACGGACCTCCAGCAACTACTGTTGATGCTTTGTGGACTCGCATACAAACCGCGTGGATGGAGATCCCCCGCGAACATATCCAGGTCTTCTTTGATTCCATTCCAAGACGTTTAGGGACTGTGATTGCAGTACGCGGGGGCTTCACACCATACTGAATTCTCAAGGACACAATCATGTATAGTTATGTAATCCTAATCAATTGTGTATTTTCATATTTCTAATCTGTAGTATAAAGTTCATTTCAATCACATGTATCCTTCTTCGTTTTGCATTTTTCACAAACGTTGGTGTACTAAAAATGAGTGCGCACGAATGCGGTGCGCTATCCCTTCGGTGTGACTTTCTGTACTTGGTTAAGCTTTGTTTGCATGAGGCGGGGAAATATTTTGAAAGTATAACTTTAGCAGAGCTTTAGAAAAGTTGGCAGTAACTGTGGGTGGACTATACCTGTGATGTGTCTTTCGAGGATATTGGAGCCCATATACTTTTGGTACAATAAATCCAATTAAATAAAACGAAAAATATCGTGAGCCGCATTATGTTTGCAGCCTGTTTGGATTTTGTTAAATTACGGGGCAATACACTACTGTGTTAGATTTTTTCTAATGGTTGGTCATTTTTACCACCCTGTAGTCACGCCTATGCAAACGTGTTAAACTGATAGTTTGGTTGGGGTAGGTCAATGTTGGGCACATGCGCAGAAGACGAAGACTCGGTAGACCTAATATTTAGTCTATGACAGAAACAGCTTAGTTGATTTGAGTTTCTCTATACAAAGCAACCTTTATATATGATACAATTCAACAAACAGCATGGTTCTATCAAATACACTAGAGCGCATTTGGTTTATTCTTAAAATAGTTTTCTTTATTATAATTCAAGCAGGTTTACATGTGAATAACGTGTATTTTTAACGGGCATCTCTTACGAGTTTTTTAGCAGGTCATNTATAATTCAAGCAGGTTTACATGTGAATAACGTGTATTTTTAACGGGCATCTCTTACGAGTTTTTTAGCAGGTCACAATATAGTTTTATTGATTCTATTAATTAATTAATTATATTAATGTTAAACCACTGATAATTTAATTTATTCTTCAATTAGTCTCCGGGGGTAATCAATAATTCATTGTAACGAATCCTACCTCGTATACTTTTAAATACACTAGAATACAATTAAGTTAAATTTTATAAATTCTTTTCAAAATTATGTATTTAAGATTAAAAGTTAATAATACTTAGATAGTTAACCATTTTAACTCTAAAACTATTTTAGTTAACCATGTTAACTCTAAAACTATTTTAGTTAAGTGAACCTACAAATCTAATCAAATAATACATTACACTTGTCAAATAAAATTTAAAATACGTTACTATTAATTATAAATTAATAATACTCCATGCATAGTTTGGCTACCCCCTGTTCTTGTGATCCTGTTCAAAGCCAGCAAAATGTTTTAGCTTTCCACATGTTGTAATTTGGTAAAGGCGAACAAACCTAGCGAAATGCAGCGACGCGTCAGTATCCAAGCTAGGTGAAGAATTCAAAACACATCACAACAATAACAGTTTATAAAACATACCAGCGAAACTCCAGAAGAGCTCCTCTCCCGGTGGCCAAGGTATTTGGGACAATTACGCCACTAGAAACTATATAATACGGCAACACTTTGCACGCGCGGTCTGTCAGCCTGTCTGTCTGTGGACCCACGCCGAGATGANTATAATTCAAGCAGGTTTACATGTGAATAACGTGTATTTTTAACGGGCATCTCTTACGAGTTTTTTAGCAGGTCATAATATAGTTTTATTGATTCTATTAATTAATTAATTATATTAATGTTAAACCACTGATAATTTCATTTCTTCTTCAATTAGTCTCCGGGGGTAATCAATAATCCATTGTAACGAATCCTACGTCGTATACTTTTAAATACACTAGAATACAATTAAGTTCAATTTTATAAATTCTTTTCAAAATTATGTATTCAAGATTAAAAGTTAATAATACTTAGATAGTTAACCATTTTAACTCTAAAACTATTTTAGTTAACCATGTTAACTCTAAAACTATTTTAGTTAACTGAACCTATAAATCTAATCAAATAATACATTACACTTGTCAAATAAAATTTAAAATACGTTACTATTAATTATAAATTAATAATACTCCATGCATAGTTTGGCTACCCCCTGTTCTTGTGATCCTGTTCAAAGCCAGCAAAATGTTTTAGCTTTCCACATGTTGTAATTTGGTAAAGGCGAACAAACCTAGCGAAATGCAGCGACGCGTCAGTATCCAAGCTAGGTGAAGAATTCAAAACACATGACAACAATAACAGTTTATAAAACATACCAGCGAAACTCCAGAGGAGCTCCTCTCCCGGTGGCCAAGGTATTTGGGACAATTACGCCACTAGAAACTATATAATACGGCAACACTTTGCACGCGCGGTCTGTCAGCCTGGCTGTCTGTGGACCCACGCCGAGATGAAGCCATCGAGATGCTGCTTGGCGTGCCGCTCATCACCTTCCTCTCCACACTCAGCCTACAGCGACGGTATCTTCCAGGTTAGTAATGCATTGTAATGGATTAGGACCTCCCTCGCCAATAGCTTATATTTAATGTACACTGAGGCGACAAAAGTCATGGGATATCTCCTAATATCGTGTTGGACGTCCTTTTGCCCGGCAAAGTGCAGCAACTTGACGTGGCGTGGACTCAACAAGTCGTTGGAAGTCCCCGGCAGAAATATCGAGCCATGCTGCCTCTATAGACGTCCATAATTGCAAAAGTGTTGCCGGTGTAGGATTCTGTGCACGAACGGACCTCTCGATGATGTCCCATAAATGTTCGATTGGATTCATGTCGGGCGATCTTGGTGGCCAAATCATTCGCTGGAATTGTCCAGAATATTCTGCAAACCAATCGCGAACATTTGTGGCCCGGTGACATGGCGCATTGTCATCCACAAAATGTCCATCGTTGTGTGGGTACATGAAGTCCATGAATGGCCGCAAGTGGTCTCCAAGTAGCTGAACATAACACTTTCCAGTCAATTATCGGTTCAGTTGGACCAGAGGACCCAGATCATTCCATGTAAAAACAGCCCACACCATTATGGAGCCACCACCAGCTTGCACAGTTCCTTGTTGACAACTTGGGTCCATGGATTCGTGGGGTCTGCGCCACACTCGAACCCTACCATCAGCTCTTACCAACTGAAATCGGGACTCATCTGAGCAAGCCACGGTTTTCCAGTCGTCTAGGGTCCAACCGATATGGTCACGAGCCCAGGAGAGTCGCTAGAGGCGATGTCGTTCTGTTAGTCGGTCTTCTGCTGGCATAGCCCATTACAGCCAAAGTTCGCCGCACTGTCCTAACTGACACGTCCGTCGTTCGTCCCACATTGATTCCTGCGGTTATTTCACGCAGTGATGCTTGTCTGTTAACACTGACGATTCTGCGCNATGTTTGTCTGTTAACACTGACCATTCTGTGCACACGTCGTTGGTCTCGGTCATTAAATGCAGACGGTCGGTCACTGCGTTGTCCATGGTGGGAGGTTATGCCTGAAATTAGGTATTATCGGCACACTCTTTACACTGTGGATCTCGGAATGTTGAGTTCCCTAACCATTACCGAAATTGAATGTCCCATGCGTTTAGCTCCAACTACTATTCCGCGTTCAAAGTCTGTTAATTCCCTTCGTACGGCCATAATCACGTCAGAAACATTTTCACATGAATCACTTGACTACAAATGAAAGCCCAACTAATGCACTGCCCACTTATACATTTTGTACGCGATACTACTGCTATCTGTATATTTGCATATTGCTATCCCATGACTTTTGTCACCTCAGTGTATATCACAATTGTTCAATTAAACATCTGCTCTGCCCTCATAATCAACTTCAGTTCTTCCCTCACAACAGCATAAATCTTTCCTAGTCCCCGAGTATAAAATATTGAAATCATAACACAGAGAAGTGATTCTCCTAGTCCTTATAGCCTGCGCTGTCTTCTGATGCTCACCTCGTTCCGAAAGCATACTTTATTGGATGTTCATACTGAAGTAGAAGTAAACATACAAACTTAACTCAAATGTCATTGTAAAAGCTATGACGAACGTTACAGTAAACAAGAAACTGCAGTACAAGTATGATCATAGGGTCCATGGGGAGTCATCGCGTTTTCCATTGGGGGTCATAACAACCCCGGTAGGGGTTTGGATACCCGCTATCCCCATGGCTTCTATGCACGTGGTAATAATGCGTGGAGGCCTGAAAAATTCGCCGATTCATTTCGGGACAAGCTAAAATGCAAGACACGTGCGTTTATATAATTTCAACCATTGGTCCACACGGTGTTTGACGCCTCTTGGAGAACACTGGCCCAATCACTGCCTTCTACTGGCACAGCAGACAACCAATGTGCAGGTGACATCTGCATAATTGTCCATACGACTGTGCCGTCTAGCCTATAGGTCATTGCATTCGCGAAATTTTAAGTTCTCTAAAATGCGTAATAAAATTCCACCCATAAAAACGTATGTTTATTAGTATTTTCGTTTTATTGAAAAAACCAAGTAATACGTGTTACCTCCATTATTGTGTGTAGTTTATAACACTGGCTAACAAAACGAAAAAAAAAATTGGTGCCGGAAAACGAAGGACTGATTTGGCATATTTTTAATGTGCTGATTCCAAAAATGCCATCAGATTTCGTCTATCAGCTCTAGTTTTTGAGATACGGGCTAATTAATTTTAGTTCTGATAAAAGGCATAAGTAAAGAAATACAAATATCTTTTGAGGTCAAAATAGAAATTTCATTCCTCAAATTCAAATCAAATTAACCAGATATACCTGGAATTGCCCATGATTTGACCGACCTGCTTATACCTGCTTATATACAAAATATGTCTTTGGGACAGCAGAGCTAAGAATCAGCACTGGGTTAACAGAAATTGGCCTTTAAGAAATGTCATGATTCAAGGAAAACAAAACGTAATCAACGAACCTTTGGTTTCGAGAGAAAAACTCTTACTTCCACCCTTGTATATTGAATTGGGGCTTATGAAGAAATTTGTGAAAGCTTTAAATCGAGATGGACTTTGTTTTGGTTACTTGACACGTACATTTCCTAGGATTAGTACGGACAAACTAAAAGCCGGCATATTTGATGGTCCTCAAATAAGGCAGATTATCAAAGATCCCCAATTTGCCGCATCAATGAACGAGAATGAATCTAACGCTTGGTGTTCATTTGTTCAAGTGGTTCAAATTTTTCTTGGAAATCATAAGGCAGATAATTACATAGAGTTAGTGTAAACTATGCTTTCAAACTTTAATGTTCTCGGTTGTAATATAAAGTTCACTGCATCCACAACCACCTAGATCGCTTTCCAGANGAGCATAAAAGTTCACTGCATCCACAACCACCTAGATCGCTTTCCAGAAAACCTAGGTGATTGCAGTGAAGAACAGGGAAAAAGATTCCATCGGGACATAAAAACTATGGAAGATCGATATCAAGGGCGATGGAATAGCCACATGGTGGCCGACTACTGTTGGAGTCTTCAGCGAGACTGTCCAAGTAAACTCCATGCTAGAAAGTCGTATAAAAGAAAATTTTTAAGTGATAAGTAATGAATGTGTGTATAGCTACTTCAAAAATAGAAAAAATAGCCTATCTCAAAAACTAGATCTCATAGATGAAATCTAATGGCTATTTTGGATTCTGCACCCAAAACTTACCCAGGAACAGTTGAAAAATCGTTGGCACCAAAATGACTGTTGGCCAGTGTAATTAGTCGGTGTTATATTTCTTAGCAGGTCTATTAATAATTTCTCAATGTTTTGAACGAATAGCACGGAAAAACAATTATGTGTCAGTAAGACACAAAACAAATAAAAATTCTATTCCTAAGTATTAGAAATTGAGAAAGTAGACCTGGCGTAATTTTGAAATTTTTTTTTAACTTAACGTCACAGAATTATCCAGATGATAACATACAAATATATCATAGACAAAAGATATTATAATGTACGTCACAGTAGAATAATGAAAATAAAATTGTTTAGCTTCGTCGACGATGTCCCATTTTCGAAACTTCGACTTTGAATCTGTGATTGAGCCTTTGGGAATCATGTGGATTTCTTTCAGTGATCCAGCGTTGCAGTTTTACCAGCGATTCATACTGACTTACAGTAAATTACGCTGCTCCAAGACATTGACTGTTACTGCAGTTCATATATTCGCCAATCAGAAGGTGCGAAATAATTTGATTCGTAGTGATTAAATAGTAATTGATTTAGATCAGTTGTTCAAACCCATAATTCAGCTCCTTTTGAAAAATGTTAAGTTTCTACAAATGCTTTAGTGTGATATTTTCAGGGACTAAGATTTTAGTTTTATTAATTATTTTTAACAAGAGTGATATTAGTTGGCAAATTGCAGCAACAGTCAACACAAAAATTCCATAACTCAAAATTGTATTAGATAATTCAATTTTAAATTTATTACGTGTGACAGCGGAGTACCGCAAGCTAGAACGCATATCAGTATATTCGTGATCATGTCTTATGACCTTTCCTACTGGAAAATATGCGAGGCCATACAGCTGTATAATTGAGACGATGAGTCAGCCCAATCTAAAGATGAATATTACATCAAAGAAATATGTAGTTAACCTCTTGTTGCTGTAACAACACAAGTGTAGTTTGGACGTTTCCTTCAACTCATCGTCGTCGTGGTAGGACTTCATTCTCGCTCTGACCTCCAATTCTCTTCCTCATGGGTTTATAGTTCAGTGCTGATTGTGGTGACTTCTCGTCTGTAAGTTATCTTTGCTCCGTTCTCCTTACAGCTTCCATTGCACTTAAGTGGGGTAAAAACGCAGCATGTCATGAAAAGCATAACTAAATCAATTTTTTTATAATCGCTAACATCTGATAAAAAAAAAGTGCTGTGAACCTAGTGGTTTCAGGTCAGTGTCACAGAAATATAACCCTTAGGAACATTTGTTAACAGACAGAATCAGCTTTTTTTTCCCCTTTACCAAGTGGAATTCCCCTCCACGAGTGGGTGGGGATGTACCCGTGACATACCACCGACTATATTGTTATACGAGCATTCTCACTTAAGATACGGACGCGTGCGGTTTAGCGCTTTATTCTTTACCGCAGTTTAATTATTTTTATTTTCAAGTTCTGACCAACATGGGCCAGCACATTTTTGGGGTAGGTACTTGGGAGAGTAAGTGCAATGGTTGTTAAATATGGGTGGAAAAACACTTTGGAAAACCTTTCACAGTGCAGCCGACTGTTGTCGAGCATACGAACTTCCNTGTTAAATATGGGTGGAAAAACACTTTGGAAAACCTTTCACAGTGCAGCCGACTGTTGTCGAGCATACGAACTTCCCACTACGAGTCGAACACACTTCCACGGATTAAACATCTCTGAATCCACCAATCTTGAATATTCTCGTATATCCCTGTAAATTATATAATTGCCTTACCAATTTATCCAGTTGTTAGGCTGCCTTACTGATGCGTCACAACTACTACAGGTTTTTATTTTCAGCCGGGTCGTGTTTCCGGAATCTGTATGTTTCCCTTTCTTCATCGCAGTTCGGAAGGCAGCACCAAACCCTCGCACAATCATTCTACCTAGAGAGCATCGGGCATCCAAACTGCTCTGTACTCCAAGCACCCATCATATTTGATTAATGAATAGCAGGTGTCATCAACCTACAAGGACATTTTTCGTTTCTTTTTAAGATTTTTTTTATAGGTGATCATAGACTTTGCCTACTTATCATAGACTTTGCTTACTTATGGGGTCGTGTCCCTTTCGTCTAGAACTTATTTTGGTTTCACCGTAGCTTATTTTTCAGATCAAATATTTGAAAACAAAGGTTGTCAGGGCATAGGGCTTATCTTAACACATATTTTTTAATACACAATATTTTGTCCATGTCGTTTTTGGTGCTTCTGTAACCGCAAGAAAGATTAACTCATTATTAATTCTTTTCCAGCCTCACATGAGAAAGTACAGACTGAAATCAGTTCACTCTGGTTTCAAAAATTCTGTACAGTAGTTATGCATGTAATAATGTTTGAACTTTAACATTAAATATTAATAGTAAGCTNCATGTAATAATGTTTGAACTTTAACATTAAATATTAATAGTAAGCTGTAAAGTAATACAAGTTAGCACAATATAATAAGGATAAAATTACCTTGTATGTAATTTGATAGGTGTAAAATGGTTTAATATTTTTAATATTAGCTTACGTTAAATGTGATATCATCATACGTTAATATTTAAGTTGTTATATCTTTGCTGCAGGATAAAGTNTTTTCCAGCCTCACATGAGAAAGTACAGACTGAAATCAGTTCACTCTGGTTTCAAAAATTCTGTACAGTAGTTATTCATGTAATAATGTTTGAACTTTAACATTAAATATTAATAGTAAGCTGTAAAGTAATACAAGTTAGCACAATATAATAAGGATAAAATTACCTTGTATGTAATTTGATAGGTGTAAAATGGTTTAATATTTTAAATATTAGCTTACGTTAAATGTGATATCATCATACGTTAATATTTAAGTTGTTATATCTTTGCTGCAGGATAAAGTNAATATTAGCTTACGTTAAATGTGATATCATCATACGTTAATATTTAAGTTGTTATATCTTTGCTGCAGGATAAAGTAACTACAAATTTCTACAGTCGAATTTTGGTAATGCGTTTTCTTAGTCAAGTCAGCAGAAATAAAATAATCCAGTGTGTCCGGCGAGATTTACACTCGACGCGTAAGCACGGGAAGTGGGAAATAAGAAGGCCGAGGAATGGCCATTTTTAATTGTTTTACTTAATAATGGCCAACAGTTCTGGGCCAGTAAAGTGTCAGAAATAAACTTAGAGTTCAGTGCACAACAATGTAGGTAAAGTTTGTGTAGCTATGTTAATAAAAAACATAAGATTTAAGTAATAAAAAAATTATTACTTTTTAGGGAACATTTCAACTACAGCTTTACTAATATTTTGCATTTGAAATGAAGTATTGACTGTATTTACATTTCTGCCATTTCTGTATTTAAATTACCGTCACGAATTAAATTGAGTTTTATTACGTTGTTGGTAAAGTTTTTCCTACTGCCAGATTTAGGTTTTCAGGAATATAACGATAAAAACACATTCTATTGTTATGAACAGAACATTATTGAGTACCCAGTGCACAAATACGGTGCGCTAGTTTTGCATTGGCGAGTTCTTCCAGCCTTGTTTGCGTTTTGATTGCAGGTGGTGGAAGGATACTCAATGAGAAGCCTGAAAGTAGAACTTCAGTGTGTATAATTAGATATACTGACGCCCTGGAATAAAGGCAGCACCCACATGTGTAATGCACTGGTCCTTTATCGGGCAGCTGTGAAGTTGTGCAGCGTATAATGACAAGAGAAATGCGTTCTTCGTATTTTCAAATTTGACGGCATGGTAATAAAATCAAACGTGCTTCATGTCGGTGGTTTTTTATGAAATTTCGTGGTTAGATTATCCCCCTCCCCCCACCCCTTCGGTAGTCTAACGAGGAACGAGCGTACGTGATATACCATATCTCTAAATAGTATAAAACAAAGTCTCTTATCCGCATCTGTCTGTGTATTCGCTTAGTACTTCTAAACTACTTGATGGATTTTGATGCGGTTTTCAAAATAATTTAGGGAATTTCTTGAGGAAGGTTTTGGTGTATAATTCATTTATATTTAATGTAAGGATAGTAGAGAAATTTCAAATCATTTGTAATAGTCGTAAAAAACAGCTTTTAGGGCACTTACATGGCTTGCGCTGACTAAACCAAAAGAGATACATCAAATTAATGTGCTATCGAATTGTAGCTCTCAAAGGTCTACAGAAAAGTCCGCGATAGCATATGTTTATCTTTTAAGGATGACCCACAGTAACCATTTTTGTCTTTCAAAGTATCGCTGTAAAAACTAAATTGCTACCGGGTGAAGCCAGGTCGGT
Organism: Clitarchus hookeri; assembly: GCA_002778355.1. Classification (NCBI taxonomy): domain Eukaryota; kingdom Metazoa; phylum Arthropoda; class Insecta; order Phasmatodea; family Phasmatidae; genus Clitarchus; species Clitarchus hookeri. The sequence goes on from NQII01000737.1 coordinate 382,021, forward strand.
TCGCTAGTATCTTATACTATAACGACAATTATTTCTGTGATTTGTGTATANTTGCTACCGGGTGAAGCCAGGTCGGTTCGCTAGTATCTTATACTATAACGACAATTATTTCTGTGATTTGTGTATGATAAAAATGAAGCAAAGATCAGCGGTTACAAAATTATTATTAAGTTTTAATTAAAAATTAATGACGTAGAAATGTGTTTAAGAGTGTTAACAAGAATTCGTGGCACAGAACTACTGTTATCTAAATCTCTGCCAACTACAACATTACAGTATACATTTCAGTGAATGTTTACTTTAAAATATATGCAGTCACACGGGGAATTATTAATTTGATTTCAAAATGTGTGATGAACCAGCCAGACCAAGAACACCAGGCATGTGTCTAAATGCCCACGTGGTTCGTGTTCGCCACGATACTCTCTCCTGTACTGCTCTTTCATCTCTTNCGGTAGTCTAACGAGATTCTCGGTTTTAGGTTAGTTTAACATATGTAAGACCTGTTTGGATTCTTTCCATATGGCATGTATTCTTCCACCATCGTGAAATAACGCTACCCTGGGCCTAATGACTGTTATCAATACGCCGAACGAGCGTACGTGATATACCATATCTCTAAATAGTATAAAACAAAGTCGCTTATCCGCGTCTGTCTGTGTATTCGCTTAGTACTTCTAAACTACTTGATGGATTTTGATGCGGTTTTCAAAATAATTTAGGGAATTTCTTGAGGAAGGTTTTGGTTTATAATTCATTTATATTTAATGTAAGGATAGTAGAGAAATTTCAAATCGTTTGTAATCAAGTCGTAAAAAACAGCTTTTAGGGCACTTACATGGCTTGCGCTGACTAAACCAAAAGAGATACATCAAATTAATGTGCTATAGAATTGTAGCTCTCAAAGGTCTACAGAAAAGTCCGTGATAGCATATGTTTATCTTTTAAGGATGACCCACAGTAACCATTTTTGTCTTTCAAAGTATCGCTGTAAAAACTAAATTGCTACCGGGTGAAGCCAGGTCGGTTCGCTAGTATCTTATACTATAACGACAATTATTTCTGTGATTTGTGTATAATAAAAATGAAGCAAACATCAGCGGTTACAAAATTATTATTAAGTTTTAATTAAAAATTAATGATGTAGCAATGTGTTTAAGAGTGTTAACAAGAATTCGTGGCACAGAACTACTGTTATCTAAATCTCTGCCAACTGCAACATTACAGTAAACATTTCAGTGAATGTTTACTTTAAAATATATGCAGTCACACGGGGAATTATTAATTTGATTTCAAAATGTGTGATGAACCAGCCAGACCAAGAATACCAGGCATGTGTCTAAATGCCCACGTGGTTCGTGTTCGCCACGATACTCTCTCCTGTACTGCTCTTTCATCTCTTCTCGAGATGGTGAATTCGCTCCACCACACACCGCGCAAAAATTCTAACTTTCGTCTCATAAATTTATTTTCCGAGATGTTTCAGCTGTGGCGTGTTTGACCAGTTAGCCGTGCTGAGATGAATACATTTTATCAGATTTAAACTTTTCGAAGTTCGCTCATAGTGAATTAAAAATCACCACTTCGTGAATTAAGTGTCGCATTATTTTAACTTTCCCGTGCCACTATTTTTTTGTTTGAACTCCAAAATTATATAAACAGATGAATAGATATATCACAATTTTTTAGTATTTATTCTTGACAAACTTAAATGATCTCTCGTAATCGAAATCCACAAGAACCTTCTANAATTTTTTTGTTTAAACTCCAAAATTATATAAACAGATGAATAGATATATCACAATTTTTTAGTATTTATTCTTGACAAACTTAAATGATCTCTCGTAATCGAAATCTACAAGAACCTTCTATAGATGGATGATGGAAAAAAGGGAGGAGGGGAGTGTCAGAACATTAGCGAAGTCATACTTTTTCAGAACTATTTAGCAAGAACAATTCTGACTATGGTAATCCATCGCACATGGGTTTGGTTTTCAAGGAATGTTACAAGATTGTATCTTACATTGTGAATTTGAAAGTTATTTCATGAAACATGTGAACGCCTTGGCTTTAGAAATACCTAATGTCCTATCTTTTGAAACTTAAAGTAAATTCCAGAATATGTTTCCAACGTAGTACAAATTTTACGTGAGTTCCTCAAATACTTAATGTAGTTTATCTACATAAATTTTAACACACATCGAGGTATCGAGGAAAACGCATTACAAGAAATTCAATTCAGCATACGCCTTAACTCATGAACCTCAGAATAAATGCAGGAAATTCAAGAACTGTTCTCAGATTTGCAGCATGGTGGTTTGTGATTCGGCGTCAACCGGAGAAATGACTGGTAGTCGTTAGTTTTGAGTAGTTTTAGGGGTTTGAAAAGGTAAAATCAGGATTTTAATTTTAAAAAATCTGTTTTAATTTTTTGGTGATTTTAAATGATTTGTTTTTGAAATAAAGTAATTGCTATTGTTCCTGATAAAGTTATTTGTCCGCAAGGTAGGACATTTTATATGAAAGCGGCAGCCACTAAAGACATCAATGATACTGAACATATAAATATTGTTATTTTAATGATACAGAAATTTTTCTATTTATTTGTAAGAGATCATGAGAAATCTTTAAAATATGCTACTGAAATTTTTTACATGGAAAACATCCAACATATGATATTAAAATTTGTAGATTGCTTTCACTGTTTTTAAAAGTAAGTAAAAATCCTCATTGACCGATATACTCGGAGTAGCTTTGAGGGCATGAACACTTTCACTTCCACTTTAAGTAGTGTTTTNACTCTCACTGGCGTAGCGTAATTTGTTACTCGGAGTAGCTTTGAGGGCATGAACACTTTCACTTCCACTTTAAGTAGTGTTTTCAGGTGTCGCAAATAAGAGATCTTTTGATGCGTACTGAGGCCGACACAGTACCTTTGTTATCACAACCACAGTTGTACTACAGGCTTTGTGTTCAACGGCAGTGACATGGACCATTCTCAACCTAGCATAGTATAACAGCCGCTCTCTTGCAATACGCTGTCTAAACCGTTAAAGATGGAACAATATCATNTTCTCAACCTAGCATAGTATAACAGCCGCTCTCTTGCAATACGCTGTCTAAACCGTTAAAGATGGAACAATATCATATAGTAAAGAATTGTGTAAAATAAAAAACCCAAAAAAAAAACACCGCGGTAAGATATATCTATCTCTAACAGAGACATACTAATAAGCCTTCTTAGAATTCTATTCCTCAACAAATAAACACGTAAAGTTCAAGCTGTTGTTTCCCCATACAGCATACCATTCCCGCNCTCTCTTGCAATACGCTGTCTAAACCGTTAAAGATGGAACAATATCATGTAGTAAAGAATTGTGTAAAATAAAAAACCCAAAAAAAAAAAACACCGCGGTAACATATATCTATCTCTAACAGAGAAATACTAATAAGCCTTCTTAGAATTCTATTCCTCAACAAATAAACACGTAAAATTCAAGCTGTTGTTTCCCCATACAGCATACCATTCCCGCCTATACTTTAAGAGATATCAAAAGTTTTGTGAAAAAGTAATTTTTTGCGAGTCGGTTGACCGTACGCGGACGTGGAGAGCCATGGAGACGGTTGTTTGGAAAAAAAAGGGGGGGGGACTTTATTTAAAAAAACCCAAACAATACTTATGTAGTCCACACAGCGGAGCCGCGGGCACAGCTTGTTTTAATTAAAATAAAAATAAAAATTTTCATTTACATGAATAAAACAGGGAGAAAAAAAATGTATTGGTAATACCTAATAAGAAATAGTTCTTATGCAAAATATTGATGAACTGAAACGCGCGAATGCGGCGCGCTGTTTCTTTGGTTTAATTGTCTAGGCTTAGTTAAGCTGTGTTTGCTTGTGGCGGAGGAATAGCCGGAGCAGGGCTTGAGGAAAGTTGGAAGTGACCGTGAATTGACTATACGTACACAGCTGCGTTTACTGGGTGTGAATGGGTAAGTTGAGTTTTAACCGATTTGACGTATTCATCGCTTATTTGGTTCAACTTTCACTGATATTTTGCTCACAGCCCCTCTGACTTAAACTAGGTAGCCCATAAAAATAATAGAAGAGTGGAGGGAATTACAGAGTGTTATGAAGGAATTTTCCTTGACCTGCCTGGAACTTACAACACATATGGTGGTTTATTAAAAATACAGTGTGTTATTAAGGAATTTCCCTCGACCTGCCTGGAACAACACATATAGTGGTTTATTAAAAATATACTACTCAAACGTCATATATTTGCACACGCAACACACAGAAAAAAAACACTTTTTTATANACACTTTTTTTATAAGGACTGGATGATAAAACTTAATTAGAGGTAATTACATTTTCCCGCGCAGTTTTTATCTTAATATATCTTAATTTGAAAGTTAATCAAGCTTAATGACATAGTCTAGCCAAAAAAATGTCAGTTAAATCACAGTTAGTGCATCATGTTTCGGTGAAGTTAACTAGATCGATTGAAAAGGTACTATANTAAGGACTGGATGATAAAACTTAATTAGAGGTAATTACATTTTCCCGCGCAGTTTTTATCTTAATATATCTTAATTTGAAAGTTAATCAAGCTTAATGACATTGTCTAGCCAAAAAAAATGTCAGTTAAATCACAGTTAGTGCATCATGTTTCGGTGAAGTTAACTAGATCGATTGAAAAGGTACTATAAAAATTTAGTTTTACGCTAATTTGAGATACAAAATATTTCATTTCGTTACGTTTTAACTGATTCACGCCAGCGTATCTTGCATCAAATTTGAAAAAAAAAATTAAATAAATGGTTAGTTCATAATAATAATTTAATACCTCGTACTTTCCTTTAGCGCTGATATGACCATCCAAAATGTTGACATTGTGAACGAAAAAGTTAAGATGTGAGTATAGTAATGATTGTACTTTGTTTTTATATTAAATACAATCAACTTATGCAAACCGCAAAACCAAATACATCTGGCTTCGTAAAAAAAAAAATTATCAGATCGTTAATTTTAAGTTTTCCACCGATAATTCATTTAACATATTCTCTGCTTCAGGTTAAAAAGTAGAGCTGAAAAGCGTTTCCATAAATAGCATACAGTCTCAAGTGACACGTAGGATCGACATGTAAAAGCTGGCCCAGATTTAGTTATAGCTCTGCGATGAGTTGTTACGCAAGCCTATCACATTCCATGCCACATAGCAACAAGAAGGGCCAGAGAGTTCAGCCCCTTACACCCCCCTGAGCAATGGGTTATCTCCGTGGCGGCGGGCGAACTATGAAGCCGATATTGGTAATAAATTCTGGCCTTGGAACCTCAAAGTAAACATGTGCATTGCCTAGTAGGTGACTAAGTACAATTACCTGTACTGGAAAATACAAATGCAGCGTTTTGGTATCGTCAAGTAGTACTTAAATACTAGTGTCCTCTAGAAAGAGTTTACTATTTTGGAGGGAAAATAATCTTTTTGGAGCTTGGAACAGATTTTGAATTAGATAACTTTTTTCTGCTAAATGTCGTCGACAAAGGAAAATTACAAAATTTGGCAAGTTTTAATTTTAGGTTAGGGACTTCGTACTTTGGCGATACAAGAGAAAGCTGGTAGCAAATTCACTAGAAATAAGAGAATTCTGTCATGCGTGTGTTCTTCAGAGCAGCATGAACCCTATGATAGCGGCTCAGTCGTCTCGTAACATTAAAACATAACTTTTAACCAACCACAGACGAGCAAGTACTTCCCATGAGAAGTTTAAAGATTGCAGTTACAATGACAACAAAAATGTGTTTACTTACATTTTTTGAAACATTCACAATTTTTTTGTGGCGATATAAAAATTGTTTTGTCATTAGTACAAAACTAAATTTTTTATCGAAAGCAAACACTTGATAAGATCTAATTCAACAAATTATTTTAAGTAATCTTAAATAAAACTGTATATACGTTATTTTTGCGGTTTGGGTCGAGTCTAATAATGTTTTAACGTGCATTTTTTAAATTATTTATCCTGACTAGTAACGATGCAGAATGAAAGGAAGTCAGTGGTACGAGAAATGAACCGTGATGAGTATTTCTTGTCAATTAAATTGGCGTATGTTTCTATGACTGAAGTAAGAAGCAATAATTGATTTAGTTACTTATGCCAATCTTATCGATTTTAACATTGAAGGATGCTTCTTACTGCTTATGTAAAGCTATTGCTTCTTGCTTATTTCAAAACGTGGAGGAACCTATACTTTTGGCTCACCATTCCAAAAATTTGCCATACAATTCTTAAACCATATCTACGCCATCATCTCAGTCCACTGCTACTAGCACGTTATGTATTCAAGGATAACTATTTTCTACATAGGAACAGTTTTCTTCTTTCAGAGATTTCAGAATGTATACTGTGGACATTTTTGTCAAGGAAATATACTTGTGTTACACGCAGTTCCCTTTCAGGGAAAGAAATACTATTGTATGCCAAAAATAGAGCCAAATAAACGTTTGCTGATCGTAAAATTGTGTTTGATAAATTTGGCATTGTCTGATTTAACTATTTCAGCTGCAGCCCAAGGCTTCGTCGGCTTGGAAAATGAAATTGTAAATTAAATTAGTGTTTGTGCAGATATAGTGGCTTCTGCCACTCTGAATTCGTATTTGTAACTGAATTTGTACGTGGAAGATTGAAACCAAACGAAACGTTTACTGCCTTCGCACGTACAGAAATTGATTTCGTTTACAGAACTTAGTTTTAGCCTGACTGAAAGTATACAAAGTCTTGTCGTGGACCGCCCGCTCGTATTTGGTTTTGTCATTGAAGTATTTGTTCGGCAGATTGAAGATAAACAAAACTTTGCCCGCGCCCATCTGGAATTTGAATTTTTCAACGAAATTTGTATTTGTAAGCCTACTATGTGACAGATAAAATCAAAAATTTAAATATCAGTATATCTTGAATACAATATAAACAACGGTGAAAATAATATTTTAATATATAAAGTGATTTTGACTCAGCCTTATTTACACTTATAAACATAGCTTGTTATCCAATAATGTAATACAATGCTAATGTATGTTAGTCAAACAGAAACGGTATTCAAGTTAAATCCGCCAGAGTAGATAAAACTTTAGAGGAAAACAATTGTTTAGTTAATATTTCTCAGCTCCCTGCTGGTACGGGTATAATTCGACGATATACCCCAATTTATAGGTTCGTTTTGGTACCTACCCAAGAGTAAAAATTGCATAAAAATCCTTCCAGTATTTTGCAAGATGCCTAAACAGACAGGTATACAAACAAACAAAAAAAATTTTTTTTTTATCCTTTAAATAACCGTTAACATTTTCCACCGAAAAATGCAAACTACAGACGTAGAAGCCAAGCCAATATATTACAGACTTACAACTTCGATAGATAATATAATTATTAGTACACATAATCTCAGTGCAAGGAAAGATGTTTACATTCCTTCTAACATACAGTTTTATAGTTATCGTTAGTGTCTTTAAGCATGCTGGTACTCTATTGTAACTACAAGGATAGCTTTATCCTAAAACATCAAAATGTTATTGTCAAAATTATAGCATTTAAGGGAATAAACCAAATAAAAACTAAAATAGTAATAGATAATGAAATTATTCAACAAGTAGCAGAATTCACATATTTAGGGTATGAAATCACATAACATAAATCAATATGAGTACAAAAACTTAATTAATTTAGAATATATATAGGAACAATTTTCCAAACACTGAAACACAGAGTTAGGAAAGAAACTTTGCTTAAGTTATATCAAGTAATAGCCTTACCAGTGCTCCTATATGGAAGCCTTACCAGTGATCCTATATGGAAGCCTTACCAGTGCTCCTATATGGAAGCCTTACCAGTGATCCTATATGGAAGCGAATATTGGACATAAACAGCAAAGCAAATACAACAAATAGAGTAATCAGAAATGAGATTCTTACGATGAGTTGCAGGATACCCATTATTAGATTATAAAAGAAGCACATAAATCAGGAAAGAATTAAATGTTCAGAGTACAGTAGATAAAACGCAATATATAAATAATTGGTATGCACGTTGTTACGGTGTGGTCAGGCCTTAGCTGAACGGCTTGCCTGATCACACCTTCAAACATAAACGAGCGGGAGTGCAACGCCACCATTTGGTCGTCGACAGTTGCAGAAATCCCCTCCACCGGTCACTGAGCGCGGCCGCAGAACCACGCGCTTGATATAGGCAGTCGTTAACCGTCTTGTTGTCGTCATTCATCATTAGTCCTTTGGCGACACGACCAGCGGAGCAGACCAGGAAGATGGGTGTCCGGCCGTCGCTAACCGTCTCCTAGATTCAGCCTCCGGCAACATTAACAAGGTGATGACGTTCCGGTTAGGGTTATTTAAAATGGCGTGAGTGAAGTAACAATAAACATAATATTAAATTCAATGTAAAGCTCCCCCGGTCAATGCTAATATAAATAATAATTGTATAACCGTAAATTGTAATAAATTCATCAGATACTGTTTTGCACTACCGAATTAACGAGTCATTATTTGAGTTACGCCCCCAGCATTCTCTCATAATCTTTCATGTACGAATTGGCTGAAAAGCAAGCTCGTAACAACGTGTGCAACGTATGTCAGAAACGAGAATACCCAGAGCAGCATTGCAATGCCAACTAACGGGACAAAGAAGATGAAGCCATCCTTGGCAACGAAGGAGACAGTAAATGCGAGGAGCCGGAACAGGCCAGTAGGCCTAATCCTCGAAGTCGATGATGACGATATCATTTTGTTCCTGACATATCTACTTTTACTTTGCCGTCGTTTTAAATGAAACAATTTTTTGTGCAATAAGACTTTGGAGTGCCAGCTTGCGATACAATGTGCCCCTGTGTTTGAATCGCTTGTATAAAATGGGAAATTATACAGTTTTCAGTAGTAAAAAAAAAAAATTGTTTGGCTGCGAAATATGTTATTTAAAGCTTGACTGCACCAAGCCTTTCAAGACACTTAGCAGAAGTTGAGTCAAACGAAATTCCACGAAGTGACGCAACGTTAAAATTCAGCATTTCTCAGCAAGACCAAGTGAATAAACTTTTCATTAGAATAGGCGAACTGAAAAAAAAAAGAGGAAGATCACATACAACAAAAAATTTTTTACAAGGTTTTGTAGTTATTTTTATTTAAGTATTATTCCGAATTACCATGTTTGTTATTACTTCCGTGGGGGTGAAATACATGTGATTTAATTTAGTTTATGCCCGTTTTCATCTAATGCCATGTAATACAAAAGGTTTAACGCTATTGAAATGGGGCATACAGAACTACAACGTTGTTTCTCTACAATGGTGGCGTTAAATACTTTGCTCTGCAAGTAAACTTTTCTCTTTGGTTATTCCATTAACAATAGGAGTAAATGATTTACTCGCTCTTGGCGGTGTCCCAAAACTGTAGAGTAATAACTGTAAGCATTTTGCTGGACTAAAACTTTTATACGGATTATTTATGCGAGTAACGAACGTTACAGTAAAAATGGCGGGTGGTTTAGTTGAATTAAACTAACTGAAAGAAAAGGTGCACGTTCTGGTTACAGATACAGATTGCAAAAGTACCAATGGTGGGTGATAAAATAATTATTTTTGATTTAAAGCGTAAGTTTTATGAATACAGTTTTTATTTGTTGTCATTTATTTAATATTCATTCCGTCGAGTCTTATAAACATAGTGAAAGCCATAAGACTATGAAACACGTCATTTTTACAATAACAAATAACAAAACCATAACATAATCAAATACAAAATTGTCATAATTAAAATACATATGTTCATAAACAGTAATACCATTCAGAATAAATAAATACACGTTATATAGACTCACAAATATTACTACCTTCACACCTCCACGTATTCCTTGACAGAATCAAAATTAAATGACAACAAAAAGACTTTAAATAATTTTCTAAGCGCTTTAGGGTTTTTGAAATTACGGATATCAATTGGAAATTAGTTGAAAATGCTTTTGGCTGTGTGTGTACAAGGACCCATTCTTGATCATTTATAATCGTACTGAGGGTTTGTGTATATTTTTTGAAGTTCTAGTGTTTTACTCATTGTAGCTACTGTTATTATTAACGCTATCTGAATTATCTATGGTGAAACTCAGCTAGGAATACATTTATTGGCTAGGAAGAGTTGAAATTTCGTAATTCTTAAATACTTCTCTGCATGAACCCGTCCTCCTTTTGTTTCTTAATATTCTCATTGCCCTCTTTTGCACTCTAAAAACTTTTATACTGTCAACAGAGTTACCCCAATTACAGAGTTACTGCTTACAATAAGTTTAGCATATTCCCCGCTGTTTACAGAAAGTTTATCATCTTCACAGTTCGCCAACTAATACGAAATACTTGTTTCTAGTAGGGGTGGATCGTAACCACGTTACGTGAACCATGTAAACATTGGCGCCTTCCCCCTCCAGCGACATGCTTATTGCACGTACACAAACACAGCAGGTTCAACCTCAGGCTTTAAAAACAGCCGCAGTTGAGGAATGGGACTGTTTGTCTCGGGAAATGCTTAATGGTCTTGTTTTTGGCACGCCTCGTCGAATACAAGTGTGCCTCAGCAATCGTGAAGGTCTTACGCGTTACTGACGTTTGTCAGTTCCTCTGAGAATCACTTTTTTTTTGTTATTTAAACTGATGAAATTCCTTTGTTTAAGTTATTTTTCAGTTTATGCATTTTGTTTGTTTCATTATGGGATGATGTAAACGAGTATTGTGTTTTTTTCTTCAGTTTATGTGCTATTAGGAGTACAACATGAAATGTAACCTACTTTTATTCAATATAACATCCTGGAGTCTGATATATACTAAACGTTTTGTGAGCAATATAATTACTGCTGCATTTCTGAACATAATGCTTATTTATGATTAGGAGATCAAGTTGTAGTATGTATAGCTTATTATTATACATATAATTATTTATAACATAGTTTGTGTTAGGGAAGTTTGCCTATTATAAGCAGCGTAGGTGAAACTCTGTAACATTTCGAAACGTAAATATGTTTCTTATGTGCAATTTCAAACAGAAACTAAATTAAATAATTTCATTGTCCACAAAATTGTTACATAACATTTCAATATGGCATTAAAATCTAGAAATACTTTATCTACACCGTCTCTTAACTGGTTGGGGGTGTACTGATCAATTTTTCGGTTAAAATACGTTTAACTACAGATAGAATTTATTTTTTACGGTTGATTTCAAAAATGTTAAGTTAACTACGAACCTGATAATTATGTGTAAAATGCTTAATAAACTCTTGTACGATTATAAAAGATATTATAAAGGATTTCGCAGGAAAATTCTTTTTACACGCTTGATAATAACCTCGATTTTAATTTGTAATTTTGGTTTTCAAAATAGTATTTAAATAATTTAGTATTATAATATTACACATGCATAAATTTAGTTGATTTATCGTTTAATCCACCCATTAATTCATCTGAGATTGCTTATAATATGTAATATATGTAAGTTATGCATGCAATCTCTAACGTTAGAATATTGTTATTTTGTGTGGTCTGTATAAGTATTTGTTTATTTTGTATTTTAACACTGTAAACAGACACACTTAGAATCTAAGGCGTCTATTAGACAGACTAAGGTGCTGGAGCTAATTGGCAAATAAATAAATAAAACATAGAGCCACGTGCTAAAAAATTGCCAGTAAGAAAAATGCTTAATATTTGCGCGTCTGTCGAGAGAGATTAAAATTATTGCAAACATAAATGTCTTAATATCACGCCAAATTTGACCATGATGAGTATAATTCATACGTAAATGGAAGTCTCCTGACTGAGTGGATGACTCATCAACTCACAGCCTGAAATACTCGACACAGAAAAATTAAATTTAAGGAGTGACTTTCCGTTAGGGCTTCAGTGCTCACAAAGAAGGCATTTTTTTTAAACATTCGACCGTTAGGGGGTGAAAGGGGGTAAACTGTTATTTTCACGGAATATATAGCATCTTAAACTTGCTGTGATATCACGGTGCTTATTGCTTCACAATTCTTCAAATAGAAAGGCATAAAAAACAATTTTAGCAGTCTTCAAAATTCAGCCACTGAGTGGGTGAAAACAGGTAAAATGTATTTTCATGTACTCCTAAGTATCTCTTGAACCCAGAAAGAGAGACTGTGGTACTGTTTGCTTCACTTTACTACATGTTAAAATGCCTAGTAAAATAATTCAATATTCCAGAAAAAATTAAATTACTAGGGGTGGAGGGGGCGGTAAGACGTAGACGCGATCAAAAGCTATGTTTAATTTATATCTGCCGCAGAATAATTTTCCAATAAAACTACAAATTTGAATTATAGGTGAGTAAGGGC
>NQII01000737.1:394519-432676 GCA_002778355.1 Clitarchus hookeri
TAAACTTCGAAGTAAGTGAAGTCATGGGAGAAGGGGGTGGGGGGGGGATATGGGTTAAATTGGGTGAGGTTGAAGTCTTGGCGTACAGTTAGTAAAGAAATGAAGCGATTTTCGTTGACAGTAAATTAAATAACATAATTTAAAAAAAACTGTAAGACATCGAACTACTTTTTAAGCTAATAAAGTATGTCCGGTTATTGGCAGGAACATTTTTTATAGATTGATTTCGAAAGTGCTCTCGTAATTTGAAAATAGCTATATTAATTTGCCTCCACGCAGTCTTACATGAAATTTACTTGCCTTAATACCTTTCCACGTTCTTATTAGCACGTCGGTGTAATTTTATAGCAGCCGAGATACTCGAGTTCGTAAAGCTACCACTTTGTGAGCAGAATGTTTTTTATACTGCTGAAATACATTTTCATGTTGGCTAATAATACATATATGCCTGTGAGTTTATTGTACACGGAACTGTCATGTGTTTTGTATAAACACCATAATAATAAAACTATATGGACGTAGCATTAAATGTATTTACAACGAAATATTTTACTTTGAGTACCGACATGCATACGCGTATCCTAGTACAAAAGGTTCACAAATTTTCGCTCACTTACTATTGGCGAAAAAAAAAAACATTTTAAAAATACATAGACACAATTCATAATAGATTATGTTTGTGAAAGGAAATAGTAATATTCGGACGTTTCTGCTTTATCTGGCGTTTTTCGACACTTGTAGTATCACTTTGTTTTTAAATCGGCACAAATCATTCAACTATGTTGCTTTATTGATATATATTGAATTTTTACGGAGATTTGGCTCTTGTAAACTAAAAATCTCTAGACGGTGGCTTCGAAATCAGGCAAATGAAGGCCATGCAATGCATTACACGCATTTTCTGAGGTAATTTTGTTTGATTTAATATTACGTTCAATCATAATTATGAAATTTCACCCTCAAAATACTGGGTACTATATGAAACTTCCTCCACTTAGTAACTAAAAATAATAATATAAATAAACCTACACCTATGCTCGAATTTGTAGCTGTATAAGGGTATATTAATATTTTTCGTATTCATTATATATTTAGTTAACATAAACGCAAAAACCCCACCCTTATGCGACCTATGTATAACATTCTCAGTCAATAGTTCTGTATCAAGAAATGTAATTGTGTATTCGCTTTCGGTGAAATAATCGCCGGTTTAATGTGTTTTTTTTTTTATCAAAATGGCGTGAATAATGGCTCCGGACATGCACAATAGTGAGGCTAATCGCAGAACTTTGGACGTATTCAGCGTCATGCAATATATTTAATGTTGTGTCTGTTGATTGTGGTTTTATGACGCTAGCCAATCAAACGCTGACCGAGTGTTAGGAATATTCCACGGACAACCAAATGTCTTCAGCTGTGCAGATAGTTACTTTAAACAGATATACGATTTATTTTCAATTTAAATTCCAGGTATTGTATGTAAACGACGTTCAATCATTTGGTTAGATTGTGTACTAGGGAAAATTAATGTATTTTTAAAAAATACTAAATCATTCTTCCACAAAATACAAACATTTCAGTGGATCGAAGTTTGTAATAAAAACAGGCATACGTAATATGATAACCAAACCCGACCATGAGTGTTCTCAAATGATTCTCAACCGACAAAGCATACCAAATCTTCAGAATAACAGAGGCTATAATAGGCAACTGCAGAAACCACGGCGGGGAGTACCGAAACTTCAAGCACGGGCTTCACACCTTTTGCAGAAGTTCTTCGTTTTCGCGTCATAATTTCGGATTCATAGTAATTACTGGCAATGCACGATTATAGAAAATTTTAATTTTACGAGTTGTTTAATATTTTTGTGCATAATTTTAATCGTGTGTTATCTGCTTGTTGTAAATAGCAGAGAACATATTTATATTTTATTATTCAGTTCCTGCCTTTTTGCAAGTAGGATATAACAAATAAGTAGTTAGAAAAGGGGTTTTGTAAAACAGGGGCGTGAGGTGGGGGACACAGGGACGTACGGCGGCCATCTTGAATGACGTAATTTCCCCCTCTCCCCCTTTTCACTCCTGCGGCAACCATTTTGGCAGCCAGTACCGGTAAAAACTGCCAAATTTTCCGGAAAATGTCACGAATTTCCCTTACAATTTCCCTCAAAATTTCCCGAATTTCCCTCAAAAAAATAAGTTATGCACAATCTGGCTGAAATTGCTCATGACTCCACAATCGGGCTAAATGACTCCTTTTCAAAAGAAATCTTGCTTATGCGCGAATGGCAGCTTTATATCCTAATTTATCCCGTGTGTCTGGTTTGACACAGGAGGAAAATGGGATACGATTATATCAATCAATGATTCGCCCCATTATCACTTATGCAGCGCCCTCTTGGGCCCACTGTGCACAAATTCATTTACATTCATTGCAGGTGGTGCAAAATAAATGCCTCCAATTGGCCGCCGATGCACCCAGATATATCCCTGTTAGATGCTTGTACCCCGAATTAAAACAAGAAATGCTGGACGAAGTAATTCGCAAGCAAGGTGAAGGTTTTTATAAATCAAGCAAGGAACATACAAATCCTCTCAAAACTGGCCTTGGGGACTATTATATTTACTTAGCTCTATAAGCGCCCAAAGTCGCTTTTAGCGCACAGGCCCCCTTAGCCCCGCATGTAACACACTGCCAGGCCAATTGTGTTAGCATTTGCGCAGCTTTTTAGGATATACATATATTCATATATAGTGTAATTAATTTAGCAGGATGTATATATTGTTGACATACGGTCTTAGATTTACATGAGGAGTCCCAAAGGGACACCTCTGGGGTAATTTAGTTTTCACTAAGGTACGAAAAAAAAAGTCCTCGTGGACTTAGTTTTAGTAATAGGCTATTTAAGTTTATTTAGGTGAACGTTAACCCTATTTTCTTTCAGGCAATTGCCATCTTATTATGAATGAGTAAAATCCAGTCAGTGTTGGCTCTGCTGACACTCACCGGCAACTTATTATATTTTTCTTAAGTTTTTCAGTATCCACTGGGGATTCGGATTCGAGGGGAGGAGACACCCCATTGCGCCACTCCCCCCACCAGAATGATGTGCAAACATAACTCTGGTCAAGTCAGCACCACAAAATCAAAGATGCCCAGCCCCCTCTCTACTAGCATTTTCTCTATCTACTAATAAAGAGCATGATTTCCACCCATCTGTGTCCTGTAGCATTTTCCGATAATTCTGATAATGCATGCAACAATTTTTTAATTATTTCCTGTCGAAATTGCTTTTACCGTGCCTATGCTGGTTTTTTCCTTTCTCTTCATAGTATAATAGTTTAGCTATAAGTACACTTAGGGATATTTTCATGGCCGAATTGTGGCCATGGCAGCCCAATCCCTCGCTGCCGCGATGCACGACTCCTTGCATGATTTCCCTTCCTTGAAAGGTATGGGGCTTAGTCCTGAGACACAATAATCCCCCGTCCCTACCGCGGGAATACATAACACTTAGTTTTAGAGTAGGTTAGAAAAAAAAAAAAGAAAACATTTACACCTCTTTTGGCAAATGAGCGCTTAGCCTAACATGCTAGGCGAGGTTCTCGAAAGGGTCTCGTAACTGACAAGCCAGCACCATCCATCTTGGCTGAAGAATGTTCGTGTTCATTACCCCACGTCTGCAAATTCTCTCTCATCATGCTCTATCATTTCATTTTGGTTTTCTCATATTCCTTATGGCATCCTTTCACCTAATGCCCTGGAGGTTCATGCTATTACATTCCTTCCTACCAGATGTCGATACTTCATGCACTTGCATTCCTACCGGACGACCCTACTTCATGCTCTTACATTTCTTCCTGGCAGTTGGTCTTACTTAATGTTCTTGCATTTCTGAACATCAATCGTGGCCCCTACTTCATGCTCTTGCATTCCTGTTTAATCAGAGTCCTTCATTCCTAGTCCCTACTTCACGCTCTTGCATTCCAGACCATTGTCATCACTCACAGTACCTACTTCATGCTCTTGTATTCCAAGTGGGGGGGGTTTTCTCCGAGTCTTTCCAAATTCGAATACCTGGTTCCATGCTCTAGCATTCCAAGCGAGGGGCTTTTATCAGAGTCTTCCCAAATTAGAATACTTTGTTCCATTCGCTTGCATTCTAAGCGAGGGGGTTTTCTCCGAGTATTCCCGAATTTGAATACCTGGTATCATACTCTAGCATTCCAAGGGAGGGAGTTTTCTCCAAGTTTTCCCGAATTCAAATATCTTATTCCATGCTCTCGCATTCTAAGCTAGGGAGTTTTCTCCGAGTCTTCCCGAATTCGACTACCTTATTTTATGCACTTGCATTCCAAGCGAGAGGGTTTTCTTCAATTCTTCCCGAATTCGAATACCTTGTTCCATACTATTGCACCCTATGCATACTTATAAACATAGTTGACTGATTTCCGAACTGTTTAAGATACAGTCACTAAATTCATAACATATGCATCACTCTCGGCAAAGAAAATGACTGCATGGTCATTTATGCCCTATGCATTACTTATAAGCATAGTTGGCCGTAATTTTCGAACCGTTTAATGTACACTCACCAAATTCATAAAATATGAAAAACACCTATCAACGAAAATGACTGCATGGTCATTTATGTCCTAAGCGCACTTATAAGCATAGTTGAACGTAATTTCCGAACCGTTTAATATAGACTCACCAAATTCATAAAATATGCAAAACTCCCATCAACGAAAATGACTGCATGGTCATTTATGCCCTATGTGAACTTATATGTATAGTTGGCCATAATTTCCGAACCATATAAGACACAATCACCAAATTCGTAACATAAGTATCACTCCCGACAACGAAAAAGATCGCGGAGGCATTTATGCCCAAGGCATACTTATAAGCATAATTTGCCGCAATTTACAAACCATTTAAGATAGAGTCAACAAATTCGTAACATAGACATCACCTCCCACAAGAAAAATTATCGCAGTGTCATTTATGCACTATGCATACTTATAAGAATAGTTGGTCTTAATTTCCAAACCGTTTAAGATACAGGCACCAAATTCTTAACATCACTACCACCACCACCACCACCCTTGCCACATGATAGGACAAGTGACTACCAACTCGATCCTCCCCTTAGCGACATCTAGCCTCCCTTAACCATCAAATAATATCCAGGCTGGATAAATAAATGTGAAAACGTAAACGCAAATAAAATTAAGCATGAATAACTTACAACAAACTGCGATATGCAAAAAGTAAAATATATGCGAATGTAATACATGCACGATGAATAACTTACAACAAACTGCGATATGCAAAAAGTAAAATATATGCGAATGTAATACATGCACGATGAATAACTTACAACAAACTGCGATATGCAAAAAGTAAAATATATGCGAATGTAATACATGCACGATGAATAACTTACAACAAACTGCGATATGCAAAAAGTAAAATATATGCGAATGTAATACATGCACGATGAATAACTTACAACAAACTGCGATATGCAAAAAGTAAAATATATGCGAATGTGATACATGCACGATACGCATAGTCGTTGTAACTGTAAAAAATACTTATATGATAATATAAACGATCATCGTCAGTCCTACACAAGGGTCGGCAGCTCGAGTCATCGCTAACATGGGTAACCCTTAACAACCAGACATAGAATTAAAATAATATAAATGTATATTTGCAATGTTAACAAGTCATACATAGCCAAGGGTTACATTAAAACACGCCGTGTGTTAATATAAATAAACACTGACAACTCAATACGAGGGCCGATGAAATCGTATGTGTAAAATATATGAAAATGTCATATGCATAATAAAATTATACGAGCATCGAGCATGGTATGCTGCTATGTTAGGTGAAGAGTCAGCAGCGTGGAGGAGTCAGCAGCGGGGAGGAGTTAGCAGCGGGGTGGAGTTAGAAGCGGGGAGGAGTTAGCAGCGGGGAGGAGTCAGCAGCGAGGATGAGTCAGCACAGCGTAGTAGTACATGCGTTTAAGTTTGCATATACTTGAAGATGATGAAAAGTGTTGAGAATGTACATTCGAGAATGTCCTGTATTCCTACATGCAAAACTTCACCAAGTGTTCAACAATTACAGGGAAAACAATGCAGTTACTTTTACCTTCAGTAAAAATTGCAACGCACGACGACATGAAGAGAGCGAATGTCTAAAGAAACCAACCTCCAGAATAGTAACATGTAATATGTGCGGTGCACCATTTTGTAGAAGTGACAATGTAAAGAGACACACTGGTACATGTAAAGGTAACACACCTTTCCTTGACACATGACAGTAAGCATTGAACTTATTGAAGCAAGACAATGCAATGGCTGGCCATCATACTGATTCGTCGTGAAACTATCGATGGTTCCAGCGCCCATAACATTATCCGAGCCTGCATCGTGTTCCAAAATAGTGTTTGAAGAAGGAAATACTTGTGTTGCAGACATTAATATGAAGAAAGCGAGCCATACAGATCATCGGAAGCTGTGAACTACAAACGTGATCTGCTATCATGCGCGGTGAAAAATGAAAATTTACAACTAACCAAGACAATGAGAACAAATCTATTACCTCCAAGTCTACTTCTGACGATATGAAATATGCATATTTTACTGATGATAATGAAGTGCCTACATCTGCAAAGCAAAAGCATAAACATGTTGCTGAACATATGCGATACTTGAAGTTGGGACAGAATAAACGCAGATTAGAACCTAGTACTCTCGCCCAAAGGTATCTAACAACCTACTCATCACAGAATAACATAGATGCAGGGACATGTATCACGAACCATTGCAGAACAATTCTTGCTGTGTACATGGGTAACCCTTAACAACCAGTCTTATAATAAAAAAAATTATAAAGTCATATATAATTGCAATGTTAACAGGCCATGCATAGCCAAGGGTTACATTAAAACACATACCATGTTAATCTATATAAACACTAACATAATGCTAATGTGTTCTCGGTCGCCATCTATCGCACTGCCCGGCCTGTGGTTATACAATACCTGCTCGTCTGGGCAGGGGGCAGTACTGAATAGTTATAAGCACTTACCAACCAGCACAATTACATATTACACAAGTGTATAGTGCTGTATGCAGATTGTTAAACTATTTTATACAATACCAGACTGTTCTGGTCAGTACGTCAGAATAGCAATCAACTTCCATACAAACCGACTGAAACGAAACCATCGCATCTAGTAAACAACTAACACTCACAACACTAGCAGAGGAACACATCCGACCCGACCGACTTCGCACGATCAACTAACATAATGAGAATCTGTAGGGCCTTCCCCAGTCAGCCGACGGACAGCACGAACACCGTGCATGCCTCGACAAGCGAAGGGATGATACAGAACAATAGCCAATAGAGAGTTGCATCAGGCCCTAGTGTGCCACACCAGCCGAGTCACACATGTACTTTCCTTTACGAGAGGATTCAGTTATACACTACAATCTAACAATTTATCATGTTTTAAATACTAAATTTATATATATGTAATAATTTTGAATACAGATCATTTATATATTAGCAGAACCATAAGCACATACAAAACAGCACGCATTAAAACCTTTAGTCGCGCAAGAGAGATAGAAAGAGGGAGAGAGTACTGCTATGCACTGAAACAAACAGATTTAAAAAAAAAATATTATAAAAGTAAATAGTTATTCCCATTTACCGACAAATAAATATGTGTGAGCATCATGCGCTGTATGTTATGATAGGTGAAGAAATTTCCGCTGTGAAGTGTGGGACATTGTGAAAACGATAGGATGTTGTTATAGTGGTCAGAGAATTTTATTATATATTACGAAAAACAGAAATATTAAATCACTTGCAGCACTCAGAGCCCGGGTTTGCATACCTACCTAAAGAATTCCTTCTCCCATATGTACAAGACTTAATAAAATCCGTCTGCAAACACCTACCTGTCTGTCTGCAGCAGGACAATGAGATTCTTAGCTGTCTCCCATGCCTAGGATGTTTTCAAGGTAGAGTGCTGATGCAAACAGATATAAAAATAGTTATAAATACAAATAGTTATAACCTTTTAAAAACCTGTGTATATTGCACGAGCATCCTGTGCTATACTCACATTAGTAGAAAAAAACTTTTGCTAAGCCGAGAAGAACAGGTGCGATAAGGTCAACACTACTACTCATTGATGCAAACAGATATTTAAAAAATGCAAGGGAAAAATAGTTAAAAACACTTGCCAATCAATGCAATTACATACTACACAAGCGTCGTGGACTATACTCTATATGTTAAACAATGCTATACAATTTAAGGCCACCTTGGTCAGTACAACAGAATAGCAAACGACTTGTTTACAAACCGACTAAAACGAAACCATCGCATTCATAGTACAGCACTAGCAGCGGAACGCGTCCGACCCAACCGTCGTCCTGCGATCAACTAACAGGGAATATGTCAGGCAGCTCAGATGGGCGGCCGGCAACGCGAGCACCGTTCAGATCTCGGCGAGTCGAATGGATGACACAGAACACTAGCCGAGAGAGATAGTTGCATCAGGCTCCAGAGTCACACACATTCACTTCCTTTTACGAGAGGAATTTAGTTATACATTACAAGGTATCAGTTTATCCAGTCTTAAATACTAAATATATACCTGTAATTATTTGAATACATAGTATTTATAGTGTTAGAACTGTAAGCACATACAAAACAATATACATTCAAACCATTAGTCATTCAAGTGGGACGGCACTGCTATGCGTTGTTTATAGGAAATAACTCATGTTCACTGGAGACAGTGCATTATCCTAAAAAATAAGGTATCGCATGTTTAAGCCCCATAGAGTCCGAACATTTCACAGGTAAAAATACAACGTGAAATGCAATTTAAAAAAACCTTCTGTATTATATATACATATTTAAGTATCGAGCACATCATGAAAAAATCGTAATAAACAATATCTCCGACAAAATATTTTCGAACATGATCATACTCAATGCATGTTCATATCAAATACTTGTGGCCTGTCGGACATTCATAAGTAGGTAACAAGCAGATAACGCCTTGACAACCCGATACAGACAACATGTACATTATGTTAGGCGAAAAAATTTCCATTGGTATAGTCCATACTGTATAAGAAGGCCATTTTCTGACAGGTCTGCGAAAGTAGCGCCACTATTTACGTCTGACTACATGTGACTATGTATCCTTCCGCCATCAGCCGGTCCGTCAAGTTGGGGCTGTATTTTTTATCAACACACTGTCAGCTAATCCACTTGCCATTGTACTGTATGCTAAACAAATTTTAAGATACTTTAAGACTGACATCTGTCTAAAAAAAATTAATAGGTTATAAAAGTAAAAATATAAAATGTTGCAAATAATTAAATATTTGCTATCTCTTTTTTAATTTGTCCGAGATAGTGAATTTGGGTTAACATTTGCGAGACGGTCTGTTGTATCTATTATCACACTTTGGACGTTATAGCTAATATATTCGAGTTGGAAATATGTGACGTGGAATAACGTTAGAATTGCTTAAAAACGATTCAGCGTGTCTCACTTCCTACGGAAACAAGGAGATGGGTTTCGAGAGAACATGGCGTATAATTTACGTAGACGAACGATTACCGGCCGAATATAAATGACTTCTACTCCAAATCGTTGTACATGAAATATATGTTTATTAAAAATTATCCGGAGTTCGTGGAAAAAATATAACTATTGGCATTTGTTTGTAAATTCGTTATTTATCGCGCAGGAAAGAGGTTCACTTCTGGCTAGTAATACCTCGCATAATATCCGAGAGATCGCGCGCACAGCGCGTCACGGCGAACTTCGCCGCTGTTTTTGGTCAACAGATAGCGTATTTTTTTTAAGTTGATTGTTCTTAGATTACGGGCTGGAAATATATTTCAAATTCGTGTCGTTTCGTCAAATTATTAGAAAAAATAATTCAACAATATTATGCAATATTTCTGTATGCTTTTCGAATTAATATCAAGGACGTGTTGAAAGCGAGGTTGGAGAGAAATGATACGACGTGAAAAAACTTTCTGAAGTTAGCACAACTTCAGAAAACTTTTCAGTGTCGTATTGTTCTATTGTACATTTCATTTTGAACACCTATACTTAACTACATTATGACGAAGCTTAGTTTTTAACACTAACAACCATTGTTTTGTGTCCTTGTAAAATAAAATGCATTAATAAATGTAAGAACTTTCTCTTATTCGCGTATTTCCTGCTTTTGTGATGTGCATCGGCAGTGCACTCAGAATAGCCAACGTAATTTTAACTTTTGTTCGTTCATGCATCAGCTGATACAGGATTTTGTAAATGGCACTTTGTTTGTTTCGTAAATGTTAAGTTGCCACTCACTGACTGTCAGAAAGTGGCCTTCTTATACCGTATGGACCATAAGTGTGGAACGATAAGGGCAACACTGAAATGCACACTAATATATATTAATTTAAAATTAAAAAAAATGTAAAGGATAATAGTTATAAGAAATTACCAACCTTCGCAATCATATATTACACATGCATGTCCCTTACGAGAGGAATTCAGTTATACAGCACAAGGTAACAATTTATTTCGTTCGAATACATAAAACAGTAAATATTAGAATGCTTCTTAAAAAATATCGCTTTGTATAAACTGTAGTTTGTAGTGGGTATCGTCCCTACACACTTTTAGGTCTATAAAACAGTTCGGACCACCACTACACATCGCTCAGAATTTATTTCTCTCGTCGAGAGGTCATGCTGAAAAATGTTGGGGATGATGTTCGAGTAACTAGAAAAGTTTATCGTCGTCTATCATAACATATGGAAAGATTAAATCACTTACAGCACACGACAAAGATACTGAGCTTGCATACCTACCTAAAAAAAATTTTTTCTCGCATATACAGAACATGAAATAAAATCCGTCTACAAACACCTATCTGTCTAAATGCAACAGGACGAAGATATTCTCGACTATTCTCCCACGCCTGCAATGTTTTCCAGATAGTGCTACCATTACAGAAACACCACATCCCAGGAGCTGGTGTAAGACACATCGGGAGCGAGCAGCAGCAAAAGAAATCAAGACACTGCCAACACTGAAAGATGAACGAGTGTAAAGAAGCTGAGAGGATGAATTGACAACTTCGCAGGCTAGAAAGCGATCGACCTGATAAGGTAATCTATTTCAGTCCAGCAACAATGCTACCGTTTGTACCACAGCCAGCAGTCGTCAACTGAGGCAACCCGAGATGAGTAATACAAATTAGCATGGCGTGCGAACAGTATACAAGCGAGCGTCATGTAAAATGTACATCATTCCGTGGTCGAGCGTGGTGGTGGAAAGCAGGCTGTTACTACTACATTCATTTACTACAATCATGTACTCAGCTACAATATGAAGACGGAATCAATGGTTGAAGACTTGTCATCTATGACACCGCCAACATTGTCAACAGCAAGGTGTCCTGAAGAGTTGCTACAGGGATAGTGTCATCGTAACTACTACAATCGTGTACACTGCTACAATATGAAGATGGGATCAATGGTTGAAGACTTACCAAACTGTAACATGGTCAACAGCAAGGAACCCTGAAGAGTCGTTGCAAGCATTTAGATATCGATGTGGCTATTGTGAAAATACTTTTAGTAAAAGTTGTAATGCACACCGACATGAAAATGCACATTGCATGTTCAGCCCAGCATACAAAGTGTTCCACTGTGATAACTGCGATGATGTGTTTACCTGCAGTGGTAGTCTGTATAAACATTACAAGAAGTGCAAAGGTCATGTTTGCCGTTCATCGGGAAGCGAGTGCATGTATTGCAGCAAGACATTCAGGAAGCGTACCACTACCAAAAATCATGAATATAGCAACTGCATTCTCAACACTTTTCACCATCTCCAAGCATATGCAAACTTAAACACATATACTACTATGCTGTGCTGACCCATCCTCGCTGCTGACTCCCCCGCTGCTGACTCCCCCGCTGCTGACTCCTCCCCGCTGCTAACTCCTCCCCGCTGCTGACTCATCCCCCCTGCTGACTCCTCGCCTAACATAGCATACCATTTTTGATGCTCGTATAATGGTATTATGCATAGGACAGTTTCATATATATTACACATACGATTTCACCAGCCCTCGCATTGGGTTGTCAGTGTTTATTTATATTAACACACGGCGTGTTTTAATGTAACCCTTGGCTATGTATGACTTGTTAACATTGCAAATATACATTTATATTATTTTAATTCTATGTCTGGATGTTAAGATTTACCCATGTTAGCGATGAATCGAGCTGCCTACCCTTGTGTAGGACTGACGATGATCGTTTATATTATCATATATATATATATACATATTTTTTTTTACAGTTACAACGACTATGCGCATCGTGCATGTATCACATTTGCATATATTTTATTTTTTGCATATCGCAGTGTGTTGTAAGTTATTCATGCTAAATTTTATTTACGTATACGTTTTCACATTTATTTATCCAGCCCGGGTGTTATTTAATGGTTAAGGGAGGCTAGACGTCGCTAAGGGGAGGATCGAGTTAGTACACTTGTGCTGACATGTGACAAGGGTGGTGGTGGTGGTGGTAGTTATGTTAAGAATTTTGTGCGTGTATCTTAAACAGTTTGGAAATTACGACCAACTATCCTTATAAGTACGCATAGTGAGTAAATGACCCTGCGATCATTTTCGTTAATGGGGGCGATATCAATGTTACGAATTTGTTGAATATCTTAAATGGTTCGGAAATTGCGGCCAATTATGCTTATAAGTATGCATTGGGCATAAATGCCTCTGCGATCTTTTTCGTTGTCGGGAGTGATACTTATGTTACAAATTTGGGGACCGCATCTTATATGGTTCGGAAATTATGGCCAACTTTGCTTATAATTTCACATAAGGCATAAATGACACTGCAGTTATTTTCGTTGTCGGGAGTGACGTGTATGTTACGAATTTAGTGACTATCTTAAACGGTTCGGAATTTACGGTCAACTATGCTTATAATAGCGCTTAGGGCATAAATGACTATACAGTCATTTTCGTTTATGGGAGTTTTGCATATTTTATGAATTTAGTGAGTCTATATTAAACGGTTCGGAAATTAGGGCAACTATGCTTTTAATAATGCATAGTGAAAAAAGGATTCTGTAGATATTTTCGTTGTCGGGAGTGATGTGTATGTTTCGAATTTGGCGTCTGTATCTTAAACGGTTCGAAAATTATGTTAAACTATGCTTACAAGTTCGCATAAGGCATAAATGACCATGCAGTCATTTTCTTTGTCAGGAGTGATGCATAAGTTATGAATTTAGTGATTATATCTTAAAAAGTTCGGAAATTACAGTCAACTGTGCTTATAAATATGCATAAGGTGCAAGAACATAGAACAAGGTATTCGAATTCGGGAAGACTTGGAGAAAACCCCCTCGCTTGGAATGAAAGTGTATGGAACAAGGTATTCTAATTCTGAAAGACTCTGAGAAAACTCCCTCTCTTAGAATGCGAGAGCATGGAATGAGGTATTCGAATTCTGGAAAACTTGGAGAAAACTCCCTCTCTTGGAATGTTAGAGCATGGATCCCGGTATTCAAATTCGGTAAAACTCGGAGAAAACCCTCTCGTGTAGAATGCACGTGCATGGAACAAAGTAGTCTGATTTGGGAAGACTCGGATAAAAGCCCCTCACTTGGAATGCTAGAGCATGGAAACAGGTATTCGAATTTGGAAAGATTTTGAGGAAACCCCCTCGCTTGGAATGCAAGAGCATGAAATAGGGACTGTGAGCTATGTCGTTGGTCTGGAATGCAACAGTGTGAAGTAGGGACGAGGAAGGAAGAACTCTGAGAAAACAGGAATGCAAGAGCATGAGGTAGTGACTTCTGGTATGAATGCGAGAGCATGGAGTAGGGACCACGATTTATGTCGTTGGTCCGGAATGCAAGAATGTGAAGTATGCACAACTGGCCGGAATGAATGTAAAAGCATGAAGTAGGGACATCTAGTGGGAATACAAGAGCATGAAGTATCGACATTTGGTAGGAAGGAATATATAGCATGAACCTCCAGGGGGTTAGGTGAAAGGACGCCTGAAGGAATATGAGAAAAACAAAGTGGAATGATAGAGCATGATGAGAGAGAAGTTGTATGACGGGGGCCAATGACTACGAATATTCTTCAGCCAAGATGGATGGTGCTGGCTTGTCATTGACGAGACACTTTCGAGAGCCTCGCGTAGCATGTTAGGCTAATCCTCAATCCCTCATTTGCCCAAAAAGGAGTCATTTAGCTCGATTGTGGGGTAATGAGCAATTTTAACCGTATTGTTCATGACTAATTTTTTGAGAGAAATTAGGGAATTTTTATTTAAATTCGGGACATTTTCTGGATAATTTGGCCGTTTTTACCGGTACTGACTGCTAAAATGGTTGCCGCAGGAGAAATAAAAGGTATAAAAGGAAAAAAATGACATCATTCAACATGGCCGCCGTGTGTCCATGTGTCTCCCGCCCCACGCCCCTGTTTTACAATACCACTTTTCTAACTACTCACATAGTTAAAATTAGATAGAAACGTACTAAACAACTACAGTATATTGTAAATTGTCTATAATCAAACAATTTCCTATAATACCTCTGAAACGGAAATTATGACTCGAAAACGACGAATTTCTGCAAAAGGTGTGAAGCTGGGATTTTAATAATTTCATCGCCTGCTGTTTTCTCGTACCAACGTCTACCAGACGTTTTGTATTAAAAAATATTCTGTACAGTGTTATCCGAACTGACGGCACAAAATCCCGGTTACAGCCCATCTGTTTACACGAGTTGTTATTGTCTGCGAGATGCTATTTTAAGTTTGAAGTCCAGACCGAAAAATTAAAGTAGTATTGACCGCTAACCCCTAAAAGAACTTCGGACGAATCACAAAGTTTTTTAATAGTTTTTTATCGCCAGGAATGATAATTTCACGCATAGAACATTACATATGACTTGTCTACTGAAATGAAACACACTTCGTAAATACACGAAGCAAGCTATTTTTACGATATATGTGAACTTGCGTGCGTTTAACTAGTTGGTACGCTGTTAATTGAACGTTTTTTAAAGTACTGTGTTTTTACGTCAATTTTGAACACTTCCGGCACGTAAAAAAAAAATTAACACTGTCATTCAACTGCTAACCAGTAAGTACCCATACGTCGAACCACTGAGAATGTGAAATTTTTGGTGAAATATAACAGAGGTGACAAAAGTCATGGGATAGCAATATGCAAATATACAGATAGCAGTAGTTTCGCGTACAAAATGTATAAATTGGGCAGTGCATTGGTTGGGCTTTCATTTGTAGTCTAGTGATTCATGTGAAAAGGTTTCTGGCGTGGTTATGGCCACACGACGGGAATTAACAGACTTTGAACGCGGAATGGTAGTTGGATCAAGACGCATGGGACATTCAATTAGGCTAAAAATGAAGAGATGCCCTGCAAACATCTACAGGGTCATCCAGGACTTTTTCAGAAATAGATGGAGCATCTATGCTAGTGAAAATGTTCAGGTTAAAAAAATCCTGACTAAGGTGTGCCCCCTGGGGTCGGTCCTTGGACCGATCCTATGGAACATCCTCTTTGATGGGTTCCTGGAGTTGGGTCTCCCCCCGGAGTGTGCATTTTTCGGATACGTGGACGATGGCTTGATACTGGTTACTGGAGACTCGAGGAGGGAAATCGAGACAAAAGCCAACAACATCATGGACAAAACATTGAAGTGGTCAAAAGCTGTCAAGCTGAACTTCTCCACGGAGAAGACAAAAATTATGTTAGTCAAAGGAAAACTTCAAAGGTGTCCGACTGTGCGCTTCGGGGGTCTCCCGATAAAGTATGTGCAGGACTTCAGGTATCTCGGGGTAATCATGGGTGACAAAATGAGCTTTCTAAAGCATGTAGAATTTTTGTCACGGAAGTCGGTGGTGGTGTTTCAGAAATTAAGAAGACTTGGCAACACCAGTTGGGGCCTGAATTACAGAACACTAAGAACTATATACAAGGCGGTCTTCGAGGCCATAATCTCCTACGGAGCGGTGATGTGACACCACCGTGCCGAGCTTTCGTGGCACAAAAGGAAATTGTTAAGTGCACAAAGAGCAGCACTGCTGACCGTAACAAGTGCATCTAAAGCTGCCCCCAATGAGTCTCTCCCAGTTGTTGCTGGAGTGCTGCCTGCGGACCTTTTGGTAAGGTACAGGGGCCTCGCGGTGGAGGCATCGCGAGCTGGCAGGCTGAATAAAGAAGAGAAGGAAGCCATTCTGGATGAAATACTAGATAAATGGCAGGACAGGTGGTCGAGCTCTGAAAGAGGAAGGCAGACATATGAGCTACTTCCCGATATAAGATCAAGACTGCGCTGCAAGTGGATCTGGACGAACCACTACAGCATGCAGCTGCTCACCGGACATGGAAATTTTAAAGCCAAACTTTACAGCCTGCGGCTTGTGGTGTCCCCGCTTTGCGAGGTCTGTGGTGTTGATGACACTGTACAGCACATCTTGACAAGTTGCTTGAAAACCGAAGACCTAAGGGAGTGGTTTCAAGAGAAAACGGAAGAAATGGGCATTCACTTGGAAGTTGGAACTGTGATGGAAGACTCTCATCTACACAGGATATGGAATGAATTCGCCACAAAAATTGGAAGAAGACTGGAGGAATTTGATAAATGGAATCGGCGAATTTCTGATGACCCATAATAGGGTACTCAGGTAAAGACTTTAAAAGAGTAAAAGTCGAAGTACTTTAGATTGGCGAGGAGGACAGGTTTTTAAAGAGAAAACCGGTAGAATACCGAGTTACTGCAATAAAGAAAAGTGAATGGCCCGAAGAGACCAAGAGGAGAAAGTTCCGTGCACTGCCTTACTCACCAGAGTACATTTGCAGTGTGGGAGGATGAAGGGTGTGTTGGCCTTCGGCCCTTAAAAACCTGTCCATGCTAACGGCCACTTTCTAAACCGCACATTCGACTCCATCAAGTCACAGCGGAGGCTCTGGTGCTACAAGCTTCTGACGGAGGAGGTCAAACGGGAAGACTATCTTAGCCCCTTCTCTCCAGTGACCAAGAGATGGACGTCTGAGGCCACTTCTATTCCCAGGCATCGTCCTGTTGGAGAGGCGAGTTACTCTGGTGACGATTCGCAAGTGAATGTTTCCTGTGTTGACCGGATCCATCAGCAGTTGGTGGAATTGCGGGTTGAGCTTGGCGAGTGGGATACTGAGATTTGTTCTAGTGGGTTGTTATCTCGAGCTGTCGACTTTGCGATCCAGGATCAGCCAGTGTGTGAAATTCTTGATCAGTGGCTTCGAAAGTGTCTCCCTGTGAGGGATGAAGTTAGGCCCCTCCCCAGACCGTGGGACCCTCTCGTTGCGCGGTCGCATAATGAACTATGTAAGTTTGAATACGCTTCCATCTGAAATCTTTGGAAGCATGACCGTGCGCGTGTGGCAGCTCGTGTTCTGGGGAGGGGGGAGGACCAGCAGAATACGACTGCTTACCCTGATGGTGTTTCCGAGTGGTGGTCCTCACCCTTTTCTTCTGGAAAAGGTCTTTGTAGTGAACCTTCGGTTCTTCCTTATGATGAAGACCCCTATAATCTGTCCACCTTGATCTCTGAGGAGGAGGTGACCAAGGGCGCCATTCGTGGGCAGTCTTCACCTGGCCCTGACAGACTTTCGCTGAAGGACTGATCTGTAATTCCTGACAAACTGAAATCGGTCTTATTTAACATCTTCCTATTTACCAGTGACCTCCCGTCCTGGTTTTTTAAAGTCAAGAACTATGCTGATCCCTAAGAAGACTGCCCCTGCTGATCCAGGTGACTTCCATCCCATTACCATCACGTCAGTGATAAACCGCCACTTCAATAAGATCATTAGTCGGAACTTCAGGCAGCTCTTCCCATTTCTCCTGAGCAAAGAGCCTTCTTGAAGCAGGATGGGTTGGTTGAGAATTTATCATTGTTGTCCGAGGTGTTAGCTGACGCTTCTGAGTGGTTCCGGCCGCTGTATATTGCCGTGTTGGACGTCCGCAAGGCGTATGATATGGTGGAACATTGGCCCCTGACCAACATCTTGCGGACTAGAGGTGCGCCATATGCAGTGGTCCGGTATATCTGGAGCTTGTACTCCCAGGCCACAACTACTCTTCAGTTGCCAGGTGAGGTCACCCCTGATATATCCGTCTATCAGGGTGTTCGTCAGGGTGACCCCTTGTTCCCATTTTTGTTCAACTTAATTATGGATGAGGCTCTTCGTGGCTTGGCAGGTGCTGTTGGATGTACTGTTGGGGATCATCGGATATCGAGGCTAGCATTTGAAGATGACATGATTTTTCTCGCAACCACATGTGAGGGCCTTCAGATTAATCTTGCTCAGTTTGAGGAATCTCTGGCAAATTCCGGTCTTGAACTCTCTCCGTCTAAATCCCATTAGTTAGCGATGGTTCCGGTGGGTAAACCTCGCAAGGCAAAAATTCTAACCAAGCCTCTCTTCAGTGTAGGTGGCATGGATCTGGCGCCTCTGGGAGTGGAGGAGGTCTGGAAGTATCTGCGTATCTCCTTCACTTCCAGAGGGGGGGGGGGTCAGGTCTTTCAAGGCTGGCCTTGAGGAGCCTTTGAGATGGCTTGCCTCAGCTCCTTAAAAATTTTATCAGAGGATGGAGATCGTGTGAGTCTTCTTACTACCTTCCTTTATCTACCAACTTTCCTTTGCTCGTGTCACTAAGGACATTCTGAAGGCCATGGATGTCCTTATTAGGGCCTCCATACGTCGTTGGTTGAGACTTCCCAAGGATGTTGCGCTGGGCTTCTTCCACGCGCCAGTCTCGTCTGGGGCGTTGGGAGTCCCTTCTCTTCTGAAATCAGTTCCTTCGTGGATTTTAGATCGACTGTGTAACATCTGTAAGTCCGACTATGCCCCATCGCGAGATCTTTTTAAATTACCTCACTTTTCTCGAAGGGTGGAATGGGCGGAGAGTGCTGCTGTGACGAATGGGCAGGCAGGTCCTTGACACTTCTTCCAAAATTAAAACCTTTTGGTGCACAGTTTGGTTAGGCTCTGTTGGCGGTACTGATATGGAGCCCACCAACCCCTCTTCAACAACCTCTACCTATAGGCTTTCTCAGGTGGTCGGCAGGGCCCCGTCGGCTGATTTCATTTCTTATGTAAAGTTAATCAGCAACAGTCTCCCAACAAGTGTGAGAACTAGTAGTGGCAGGAGGGGGCCCTCTGGCTCTTTGCCTAAGTGTCGGGCGGGGTGTGCAGATGCCGATATCGCATATCATGTGGTGCGGCAATGCCCTAGCACCCATGATGCGCGGATCTCTCAGCACGACTACCTCGTGGGGGTGGTAGCAGACCACATTGTTGAGAAGGGATTCCAAGTACATCGTGAACCAAGATATAGGACTGCCGATGGACTGCGAAAACCTGACTTGGTGGTCTTCAAACCTGGCCAGGAATCCGCCTATATTCTGGACGTTCAGGTCGTCCAGTGTCGAGGGTTAAAATGGTCTTTTGACAAAAAGTGTGACCGCTACGAGAAGAACCAGGACTTGATAAAGTCCGTCATGAATGAGTTTGGGGTGGCTGGGGTGACCGTACTCCCGATCACTGTCTCGAGGAAGGGGGTGAGGTTTATTCAGTCACTCTCTTCTCTTAGGGAGCTTGGTGTTAGTGAGGCTCTTTTGCAGTCTGTGCCTACCCGCACTCTTTTCGGCTCGCTTATGTGTTGGCGACGTTTCTGCCGCTCAACCAAACAGGGTACCCATGTCCCATGATTACAGTGGTCTTCGGACATTTCCTTGTTTTCTTTGTTTATGTTCAATTGGTAGGATGGTGGGTGGATTGCCGTGCCCGGTATTTTTCTATATTGTGTGATCTGAGTGTTATGTTTTGTTGTGTTAATTTGTGTTAGTCTGGTGGGCCTTACATTCACCAGCCGGTCGCTGTCAACCAAAGGGACGTGCCTTTCCTTCTCTCGAGGGTCTGAGGGTGTGGGTGATAGCCACAACCTGGGGCCCGCGAGGGCGAGTGATAGCTGGCAACACTTTGTAGGGGGGGGGGGAGTGACCACTCCTATGCAAGGGAGTACCCCCCCTCCCGCAATTGACCTGCGTGTCTATTAAGTGATACCAATTGGCATGAATACCTAAAAATAGCGGAACAAGTGAAAATTGCTCGGCGCCAAGTCTGGACTGTACTGTGGGTGGTCAATCTGTTCCCATCCAAAATATCTGATCAGACTTTGGGTGTGAATGGCAGAATGGGGTCTGGCATTGTCATGCAGCAACAAAACTCCAGACATCAGAAGGCCACATAGCTTATTTCGTATTGCACGTCGAAGTTTAGTCAGGGTAGTGCAGTAAGCAGCTGCATTGATCGTATTAAATATAAAAGTTTAACATTTTGCATTGTTTGAAAACAAACTGTTTAGGTGGCATAATTGTCACCTGTGTGGTTGGTATAACTGTCACTAGGCGACGCCATTGTAAAATGGCGTCTTTTGTTATAACTGTGTCTTTCTTGCTGTATCATTGTTATGGCGTAGTGAATAAAACATTTATACTAGAAATCTCAAGTTTTATTACAGAAGAAACCCATAAACCTCCATTAGATTGTTGTCCTTTGCTGCATAAACTCGACTAACACCACTCCATGTCTATCCCAAAACACGGTTGTCATAACCTTGCGTGTTGAGATTGTCCGCTTGGTCTTGACTTTGACTGGTGATGTTGGGTGACGCCATTCCATTGACTGACGTTTAGACTCTGGGGTCATGTGAGAAACCCACGTCTCGTCCTCTGTAACAATATTCTCTAAAAACTAATCACCTTCCTTATGATATCGGTCCAAAACATCAAGAGCACACGCCATTATTTTCATTTGGTGTTCCTCAGTAAACAGCCTGGGAACCCAACGTGTGAACAATTTGTGAAATTGCAAATTTTCAGAGACAATTTTGTGCAAAGTTGTTCTACCCACATTCAGAGATTCCAATGCTAAAGTTGGAATTGTGAATCTCCGGTTTTCACGCATCTTTTGGTCCACGGCTTTGACCAAATATTCTGTGATCACTGATGGTCGGCCTGATCGCGGTTCATCATGCACATTTTCCCGTCCGTCCTTGAAAGCTCTCACCCACTTACGCACTTTGCTGTCACTCATCGCATTGGGGCCATACACTTGACTTATCTGTCGATGAACTTCCGCTGCTGAAACGTTCCTTGCTGTCAAAAACAGAATCACTGGCCGTATTTAACAGTCGGCGGGCTGATTAATTGTTTTAAACATTTTGAACTGACACTGTAAACAGCACACTGCAACAATACCATACCAATGCAAATGGCGTCGTTTGATGAGCAAGGCATGCTGGGAGTCGGTGCGCATGCGCGTTACAATGTTCGTGCGACATTCGATTAGTTACGGCGATTCGGACCTTACTTTCCGAATAACCCTCGTATAAATAGCCGGTTCTGGGACACCTGGCGCCTGGCTCATGACGAGAGGACGAGCCGCAGCCATCTTGAATGACGTAATTTCCCCCTTTTTCCTCCTACGGTGGCAATTTTGTCAGCCAGTACATGTAACAACAGCGAAATTTCCCAAATTTCCCTCAAAATTTCCCTTAAAAAATATGTTTTGCACAATTCGGCTGGATTTCGCACAATGCGGATTAATCCGGCTGAAAAATTGTGCAATGTCAGTAGTGCAATGTCATAAGACCTTCGCTTCGATGAAGACGAAGTGAATGTCTTCGCTTCGTCTTCGTCGAAACTGAAGACGGAAGCATGCCCCCGTCTTCAACAGCGAAGGTCTTATGATTTTTCTTAGATTTTTTTTAATTCACTAAAAAAATACGTGACTTTTTTGTTTTAAGCGATAGATTTTTCGAGATGGTGGTCAAGGTCAAGGTCAAATGATGTAATCCTAGGTCAGGTCAAGGTCGTTTAACATAATTCAATTTCAAGGTCATGGTTGCATGTTGAAATGGTTTCTACTGTTGCGTGTGGCTCAAATGTATTTTTTCCTAGTGATTCCATGATTGTTTTATGAACATAATAAATGTTTTTTACCCTTCAGTTTTAGCATAGATATTCAAAATAATAGCCAAAGGTAAAGGTCAAGTTCGTCAGACATTATGTTACCTGCTATTGCGAGCAGGGACAAATGGGTTTACTCAGTGTGTTTTTAGCATGTCTATTCTTCATCCAATCGGAAGGAATATGAGAAAATCAAGGTAGAATGACAGAGCATGAGACATGTCCCCGTCTGGGCGTCAGGTGAAAGGAGACCGGAAGTAATATGAGAAAACCGAGGTGGAATAATAGAGCATGAGACTCGTCCCCGCCAGGATGCCAGGTGAAAGGAAATCAGAAGGAATATGAGAAAACCAAGGTGGAATGGAAGAGCATGAGACATGTCCCTGTCAGAGAGCCAGGTGAAAGGATGTCGGAAGGAATATGAGAAAAGTGAGGTGGAATGGTAGAGCATGAGATACGTCTCCATCAGGGCGCCAGATGAAAGGATGTCAGAAGGAATATGAGAAAACTGAGGTGGAATGGTAGAGCATGGGATATGTCTCCGTTAGGGCGACAGGTAAAAGGATGTCAGAAGGAATAAGAGAAAACGGAGCTGGAATGGTAGAGCATGAGACACGTCCCCGTCAGGACGCCAGGAGAAAGGATGCTAGAAGGAATATGAGAAAACCTAGGTGGAATGGCTGACCAGGACGATCTGGTCTTATCTAGCATCATCTAAAGCATCGTAGAGCACCCGATGCTTGTGCTATATGGGCTGGTTGGTAAGTGCTTATAACTTGTTTCTTTACATTTAGTCTAATGCGAAGTACATATGCTCGATGCTCGCACATAATGCGTTGGTTGGTAGTGGAATTCGCATGCCTCTGCACTGTATCATAGCTCGGACGGCGGGTGTACGTGGGGAAAATCGTTTACTCTTTTGCTGTACTAACCAAGGTTACCACGCCAGTTTTCAGACTCTTGGGGTTGTCTAGCATCGAGTGATGTGCTGTACAGTGCTTGTCACTCGTGCAATACGCTTTGGTTGGTAGGTGATACATTTTTTTTCATGTCTGTTGGCATCAGCGTTTTGAGACTGTATTATTTTTTTGGTCTAACCTAATTTGCAGCGTTCGTTTCTCGCGCAATATGCAACGGTCGGTAGTAGTTTATAACTATTTACATTTAAATTTTTTTTAATTTCTAATCATCAATATGTAGCAGTGATGTAGTCTCTTGCATGATCACTGGTCAAATACATATTGTTTAGTGGCAAGCAAAGTACCACAACCTTTGCAAGTCGTATAATGTGACATCACATTAACTTTGCTGGTAAATAGTGTACTGCAATTGTCATATTGTAGAATTTTTTTGAGGTTGGTTTGTATATATTCTACTGATGATGATGAAGTTTCGACATATGCAAAGCAAAATAATAAACATGTTGTTAAAGATAAGAGCTACTTAAATTTGTAACAGAAGAAACGCAGATTAGAACGAAGTACTCTGGCCCAGAGGAATCTCGCAAACTACTCATCGCGGAAGAACATATATGCTGACGTGTATCGTGAACCATCTGCGAAGAGTGACTAGAAGTCTAACTAGCTATTTTCTGAAGACCCCAATGACCTGGTTGATAGACTATAGGTGTTGGTCCCATTGCAGAGAAGTGGACATATTTCTGTCGGCGAAGAGATAAATTCGATTATTGATGAGCTCAAATCTAAAAGCTTTATTGAATGACATATTATGTATGTGTATGATTTGGTTATCAAATGAATAAATGCCAAAAATAGAAAAATGGTTTATTTTTAAAAAAAAATCTACTAAGAAATGCACCTACTGCTATTTATTTATAAATGACTAACAGGTTGCAAGTGAATGTCTTGCTACAATACATCCAACTCACTTCCTGAGGAACAACAAACATTATCTTCACTCTTCTTGCTATGTCTATTCAGACTATCACTGCAAGCGAACGTGCAATGAGTACTTTAATGTTGTCGCGATGTAAGGAGCATATCTTCAGAGTCCCTTGCTGTTGACGATGCAGTACAGATGGTAAGTCTTCAATTAATGATTCCATCTTTATATTGTAACAACGTACGTGATCGTGGTAGATGTATGTAAACGTAACGATTTGCTTTTATACGATTATCACGGCATGATGGTTCGTGTTGTCTGTCTCGGGTTGTTACAGCGTGACGTGTTTGTTACCTACTTATAAATGTCCGACAGGCTGCAAGTATTTGAGATGAACATACGTTGAGTACGGTCATGTACGCAAATATTTTGTTGGAGTCATAGTTAATTGTGGTTTTTGCATGATGAGCTCGATACTTAAATCTGTATATATTTATATACATATATATAATAAAAATATTATTTTTAAATTGCATATCATGTATTTTTACTTGTGAAATGACCTGACTCCCTATGGGGTTTGAACCTGCGATGCCTAATTTTCAAGGTTGATGCACTGTCTCCAGTGCAGTCAGGGTACATAAGTTATTTACTATAAACAACGCATAGCAGTGCCGTCCCACTTGAATGACTAATGGTTTGAATGTATATAGTTTTGTATGTGCTAACAGTTCTAACACTATAAATACTATGTATTCAAATAAGTACATGTATATATTTAGTATTTAAAACTGGATAAATTGATACCTTGTAATGTATAACTGGATTCCTCTCGTAAAAGGAAGTGAATGTGTGTGACCCTGGAGCCTGATGCAACTATCTCTCTCGGCTAGTGTTCTGTGTCATCCGTTCGACTCACCGAGATATGAACGATGCTCGAGTCCCTGGCCGTCCATCTGAGCTGCCTCACATATTCCCTGTTAGTTGAGCGCACGACGACGGTTGGGTTGGATGCGTTCTGCTGCTAGTGCTGTACTATGGATGCGATGGTTTCGTTTCAGTCGGTTTGTAAGGAAGTCGTCTGCTATTCTGTTGTACTGACCAGGACAGCCTGGTATTGTATAGCATCGTTTAACATACAGAGTACAGTCCACCACGCTGGTGTAATATGTAATTGCAATGGTTGGCAAGTGTTTATAACTATTTTTCCCTTACTTTTTTTTATATATGTTTGCATCAATGTATAGCAGTGTTGATCTTATCGTACCTATGCTTCTCGGCTTCGCAAAAGTTTTTATTTGACTAATGTGATGTTAGCACACGATGCTCGCACAATATACACAGGCTGTTAAAAGGTTATAACTATTTGCATTAATAATTATTTTTTATATCTGTTTACATTGGCACACTATCTTGAAAACTACCTAGGCATTGGGAGACAGCTAAGAATTTCTTCGTTCTGCTGCAGATAGACACGCAGGTGTTTGTAGACAGCTTTTTTTTCTTGTTGTACATATGTGAGCCGGAATTATTTAGGTAGGTATGCAAGCTCGGTATCTGAATGCTGAAAATGATTTAATCTTTCTGTTCGTCGTGATAGTTAAGAAAATTATCTGACCACTATAACAACGTCCTATCGTTTTCACAATGTCTTCTTGATGACGAGAGAATGAAGTTCTGAGTGATGCGTGGTGGTACGAACTTATTTTACAGACATAAAAGGGAATAGGGTGCGCGGAAGCAATATCCTCTACCAATATTGGTTTATTCGAAAATATTTTAAATAGTCATCCTTGATGTATTGAAACGAAATAAATGGTTAACTTGCACTGTATAACTGCATTGCTCTCGTAAAAGAACACGTATGTGTAATATGTGAATGGGCTGGTTGGTATGTGCTTATAACTATATTTCTTTTCATTTTATTTTTATATCAGTTTGCACCAGTGTTAATATTATCGTCCCCACACTTCACAGCGGAAATTTCGTCGCCTAACATAATGTACAGCGCACGATGCGCACACATATGTATTTGTAGGTAAATTTGAATAACTATTTATTTTCGTAATAAATTTTTTTAAATCTCTTTTCTTTGTGCGTAGCAGTGTTATCTCTCTCTCTCTCTCTCTCTCTCTCTTGCACGACTAATGGTTTAAATGCGTGTTGTTTCTTATGTGCCTACGGTTCTACTAATATATAAATGACACGTTTTCAAAATTAGTACATGTATATAAATACAGTATTTAAAACATAATGAATGGTTAGTTTGTACTGTATACCTGAATTACTCTCGTAAAGGAAAGTGCATGTGTGACTCGGCTGGGCTGGCTCCCTGGAGCCTAATGCATCTCTCTCTTGGCTAGTGCTCTGTGTCATCCCTTCGCTTGTCGAGACCTGCACGGTGTTCGCGCTGGCCGTCGCCTGTCTGGGAAGGCTCTACAGATTGATCGCGACAGGTCGGCCGGGTCGGATGTGTTCCGCTGCTAGTGATGTGATTGTTGGTTGTTCACTGAGTGCGAGGGTTTCGTTTCAGTCGATTCGTAAGGAAGTCGTTTGCTATTCTGTTGTACTGGTCAGGACGGTCTGGTATTGTATAGCTACATTTAACACACATTGCGTACAGCACTCGACGATTGTGTAATATGTAATTGTGCTGGTTGGTAAGTGCTTATAACTATTTCTCTCTTTACATTTTGTTTTATATCTGATATGTATGACTTGTAAA
The DNA here is from genome assembly GCA_002778355.1 of Clitarchus hookeri. Taxonomy (NCBI): domain Eukaryota; kingdom Metazoa; phylum Arthropoda; class Insecta; order Phasmatodea; family Phasmatidae; genus Clitarchus; species Clitarchus hookeri. The sequence goes on from NQII01000737.1 coordinate 421,248, forward strand.
CATTGTAATTATATATTATTTAATTTTTTTTCATTCTATGGCCGGTTGTTAAGGGTTACTCATGTTAGAGATAACTCGAGCTGCCGATCCTTGTGTAGGACTGATAACGATCGTTTTTATTATCATATAAGTATTTTACAGTTATCACAACTATGCGCATCGTGCATGTATAACATTTGTATATATCTTGCTTTTTTCATATCGCAGTTTGGTGTTAGTTATCCATGCTGACTCTTATTTACATATACGTTTTCACATTTATACATACAGTCTGGGTGTTATTGGTCAGTTAAGGGAGGCTAGCTGTCGCTAAGGGGGATCGAGTTGGTAGAAACTTGCGCTACCATGCGACAAGGGCGGTGATGGTGGTGGGTATTAATGAGTGCATGCAGGCCGATGTGTATGTTGTGCTATTTCAGACCCTACACACCTGCGGTTCGGAAATTACAGCCAACTATGCTTATACGTGCACATAAGATATAAATGACCCTTAGATAATTCTCTTTGTCAGGGGTGATGTCTATGATACAAATTTGGTGACTGTATATTAAATGGTTCGGAAATTACAGCTAACTATGCTTATAAGTTTAAGGGGGGATGCATATGTCACGAATTTGATAACTGTATCTTAAATGCAGTCATCACATTGTTCGGGATCCACTCAACGAGGTAGCCGCTGTTCTTGTTCTGGGTTTTCAGCATCTGCTCATCCACCTCCTTCAGAGACACATGGCCACGGAAGACTGCAGCAACTGTGAGGTAACGCCCGTGGCGCGGATCGCAGGTAGCCATCATGTTCTTGACAGCAAACATCTGCTGGGTAGGCTCTGGCACAGTAAGGTCGCGCTACTGTTGGCTACCTCGAGAAAGACCTTTCAGGACATAAACTACCCTCCGATCATTTTAGTTGATGGGAGTGTTCTGTTTTTATGAATTTGGTGACTGTATCTTAAGCGATTCGGAAATTACAGTCAACTATGCATATAAGTACGCATAGGGCATAAATGACCCTGCGATCATTTCTGCTGTCGGGGGCGATGTCTATGTTACGAATTCGGTGACTGTATTCTAAACAGTTCGGAAATTACAGCCACCTATGCTTATAAGTACGCATAGGGCATAAATGACTCTGCGATCATTTTCGTTGTCGGGAATGATGTGGCTATGTTACGAATTTGGTGACTTTATCTTAAACGGATCGGAAATTACAACCAACTATGAGTTCGCTTAGGGCATAAATGACCCTGCGATAATTTTAGTTGTCGGGTGCGATGTCTAAGTTACGAATTTGGTGACTATATCTTAAACGGATCGGATATTACGACCAACTATGTCTATAAGTTCGCTTAGGGCATAAATGACCCTGCGATAATTTTCGTTGTCGGGGGCGATGTCTATGTTACGAATTCGGTGACTGTATTCTAAACAGTTCGGAAATTACAGCCACCTATGCTTATAAGTACGCATAAGGCATAAATGACCCTGCTATCATTTTCGTTCTTGGGGGCGATGCATATGTCACGAATTTGGTGACTGTATCTTAAACGGATCGGAAATTACGGCCAACTATGCTTATGAGTTCTCATAGGGCATAAATTACCCTGCGATCATTTTCGTTGTCGAAGGTGATGTCTATGCTATGAATATGGTGACTGTATTTTAAACAGTTTGGAAATTATAGCTAACTATGCATATAAGTACGGAATGAAAGCCTCGCGTAGCCAATCGGGGTCGAGACCCTTTCGAGAGCCTCGCGTAGCGCGCTCCTCACGCTTCACTCCTCATTTTCCCGAAAAGGAGTCACTGAGCCACATTGTGGAGTCATCGACGAAAATTGAACGAAAACATTTCTTGAGGGAAATTCGGGAAATGTTATGACAAATTTGGCAGTTTTTACCGGTACAGGCTGCCAAAATGGCCGTTGTAGGAGAAAAAATGGGGGGATGACATCATCCAAGATGGCCGCGGCTCGTCCCCTCGTCCCCGCCAGGACGACAGGTGTGTCGAAACAACTATTTCAACCTACTGTTGCTATTAAGCGATTTACCTACATACATCGCTGCAGAAAAAATAATGTAGTTAGGCATGTTTATTTATTTCCAGCCGCCGATTTTTCTTTCTACACAGTAGGTCACGCCCGGCTACTCTGTGCAGTGTTATTTATTGGCTAACCGTCAGCAGTGAAGTGCTATGTTATCTGTTGACCAAAGTGCCTTTATATATATGTGTGACAGGGCTTACAAGTATCGGGTTTCTTATACAATAAGTTAATTATTTAGGGCCTGTGGCGTTCTCAAGAGTTCATTAAATATTCTAGCGGAACAATGAAACTATATTCGTACGCGTTAAGTCTTCAAAGACGAGCACATATTCTAAACGGGTTAGATCGAGTTTAGCTCGGGGATAAGTCTCAAACTGTTAGTATTACAAAATATATTAAACTGAAAATAACTTATTTGATATATTTTTGGTTATAGTGTGTACAAATTGTTTAACGTTTGTTATAAACGTTAAATACCGAATATTGGTTTTTCCAGCATACTCAATAAAAAAAGAGAATATTTTAAGATTTGTTTTGGTGGTTTGAAGGGACTGAAAATAAAAGAAGGAAAAGGAGACACGAAGCGCATAACAACAGGAGCAGGCTGGCAACTTTCCCAGTCTTGCAGTCGCGAACTAGATTAATCTGTTAATTATTGTGGTAACTAATGGCCTGTTATCGCGTTCTGGGTAATCTGACACTTGCCAACTGCGGAGCATCTCCGTATCTTCGTTCGACTCGGCCTTGCCGAACACTCACAGCTGCGCTGATAAACGTGTAAAACTCGTATTCTGTGTTCCAGGATGTGGATATTCTTCTGTACGCGTATGGCAGTAGCTGTTCTAGTGTGCAATCATAGGCGAGCGTAGGCATTTCCATTAGAGGAAGAGGAGGCACCACAATTTATCTAGCATAATCTAAAATTACAATCATATACATACGTATATATGCTCTATATACACATAATACACACAAACACAGACTTATACACTCAAAAGAAGAGTCACTGATCCCTATTTTTTTTAGGCTGAGGCTACACAAACAGCTAAAACAACACACAAAAAGTCTGGCTGTTCTACTCTCCTGAGAATGTTATAATTGAAGAGCATGGGATAGTCAGTGCTTCACAATGTAATTGCAGTCGTCTTGCATCCGACTGTACCATCTGCGAGAGTCGTAGTCAAACTACTTGTGCACTGAAAAAAAAAACAGTTTCGTGGTTACCAAAAAAAGTTTGTTGGCGACCACAAAATTATTTTGTCAATATAGACACGACAAAAGATTTTATGGCGACAACATTTTTTTTTGTGATTCCAGTATTTAGAGTGGAAACTACAAAATTACTCGTTTACGGTCACCAATAAACTCAGTGCGCTTTTGGGCAATAACGCGTCTGTTAGTCGCAGCGAAAACGCTACGATGATAGCAGCAATTCTGGTTAGTGACGTTCACAAATGTGTTTTGTGGGCTTTTGCAAGTGGGTATGGTCTAACAACTACTAAACTCTAAATTCTAATTCACAATGGGATTCGTACCTTAAACTTCTTAACTGTGAGCTCAGCGTGTTACCATTACGCTATACTGATCGACGTTAAAGCGTTGTATTCAGCAAATCTAATAAGTGGCACACACGACAAGGCTTGCACGCTTCATTCACCTCATGGAAAGTTAATTTTCTGGAATCAATTACGTGTGTAACATATACTTGTCTGGAGTAAAGGAATTATATAATCAGTTCATAAGTACCTACTTACGAATATTCCTCATGAGTTAGTTCGTTGCCTGATGCAAAGAACTTAGCACAGACAAATATGGCGTCGTGACCAGACAGAAGGTGGTCACTTCGAATATGCCTTAGCGCCTGCGCAGAATATAACGGATGTAGTTTTGCAGTCGCAGCAAAATGTTTTACTGTGGATAACATAAATGCTGTTGCTGCCAACTAAATATTTCGTGGCAGCCAACAAACTTATTTTGAATAAACAAATATGTTAGATAGCTTTAGTACTAGCCAATCTAAGTGTTATTGGGCACCAAAATCTGTTTTTACAGACAGCAAAATTTTGCCTTGGAAAGCATTAACTAAACAGTTTTTGTAGCCACTAACAATTCTTTTTTTTTCAGTGTGTATATATAGCATCCTTAATTGTGTTTACATAAGCTCAGTAATGATAGGGTAGGTGGGTTTTCTCAATCCAAAAGGGGCGAAGAGAGAAGAGCAGTAAATTTATTGTCTTGTGATTTCTTGTTACCATTCACACACCTTTGTTCAAATATTGGTTTCACTTCTATGTATATGACAGCGGTACTAGGACGGTATAGGCTATTCACGGTAAAGTGAGCACTTTTTGAAGCCCTCTTATTTTGAATAATAATCAATAAATATATTTTATTGTAACCTTAGACGTTAACTTTCGAGTCCGGTGAAATGTATACTATACTGTTTTTGTTACTACTTGGCAATATTTATTTAAAAAGTGGCGGACAAATAAAAAATGGCTGATAGGAAAAAAGTAATAAGGGCCTCAAAAGTGCTCACTTTACCGTGAACAGCCTGTACAAACGTATTGGCGAAATTGCTGTGTTGATTAGCTACATCCGTGGAAACGGAAGCCATGGTCCACTTGGCTCATCCTGTATAGATACGCCTATGTGTGCAATGCTCAGGCCCGAAAATTTCGTGAGTTCATTTATACTCAATCTAGCAACGCCTTCCGTACTCGGTGGGGGCCACGGTGGTGCAGCGGACTGACTACCCGCCTCGCACCAAGGTAAACCTGGTTCGATTCCTCGGAGGAGTCACCCGGATTTTCACATCAAGAAAACGTAGTGGACGTCACTGTTGGTCAGCGGGTTTTCTCGGAGTATTCCCGCCTTCCTCGCCTCCCCAATTCCACCTCATTTCACACTCGCCGACGCTCAATACCTCGATGTTAAGCGCCGACCAAAACTCTGAACAACCTCCAAACTGGACGTGAGCCATTCAGGGGTGTCGCCTCAGTATGTTTTTGAGTGTCGGAAGCCAGCAACACAAACAAAATATATATATATATATATATATATATATTATTTTTAAATTTACAAGTACTAACTCTTACGAATTTGTAAAGTTAAAATTGACGAGAGGGAAATGCTTAACTAACATCATAGATAAACGCAACGTCTGTTAGGTACGTGTCCTTGAAACACAAGCAGAAAGTTATTTTGATTTATTGGGACAGGGAGTCGTAAAAAGGTTTTGGAGTTTGGTAGAGTGTCTCAGAGTAAACTTTGGGATGCGCTCTTCTACCCGCTTTCTGTCCCTATGATCAAATTATTTTCTCCTTGTAACTGAGCTACATTAGCTCATTTATACATACAAAAGGAAACACGGATTTACTGACCGATTAACTGACTGACATATTAACTGACTGATTAACTGACTGCCCAGCCTCAACCATTGGTCCTAGAAACATAAAATTTGGAGGAATCATTCATTATGTAATATAGGCAGCTACTAAGGAAGTTTTTTTTTAATTGAACCCCTAAAGGGTTGAAATGGGGGTTCAAAGTTTGTATGGAAAAAAAATATTATACGGTCATTTGAAGCCACCGGGACTCTGTAATAGCACTAGGCTGCAAGTCAAAGCTCTACTTTGCAATTTTGTCGAGGCCTCTATTTGAACTGGATCGGCTCAGGGAGAAACAGTGTGCTGCTGATTCCCAATGACCTCTCTCTTTTGTGTTCAAGAGACTGCAGTTTCCCCTCAAAGTGTGCTTTCAGATGACGATAAATAAGTCGCAGGAGCTGACTTGAGGCAGGATTGTTTCTCCCACGGTCAGTTTCACATGTCGTGCTCTCGTGTAAGCTCACCCCTCAGCCTGGTTGTTTTGGCGCCATCCTCTAAAATGGCAAAGAGCATTGATTACACAGAAGTATCGTGAAAAGCCTAACTTTCATGTTGATACGGCTGATTACTAATAACACCTACAAACTTATTAAAAACTTATAAAAAAATTTGTAACGATGACACGAATTCCACACGGACAAAGTCGCGGTTAAAAGCTAGTTAATGATATGTGTTGATTACAGACTCACATGTCAAAAATTTTTTTGCTAGGTTTCATAATTCAGCAAGTAAATTCGACTGCTTGGTCTGTCGTATTATCACACAAACTCGGGGATTTTCCTTGTTTTATTTCCGACACGTAGAAAGTCGTCCGATATTTTTGGACCACGCTATTATTGAGGTGTATCGCTTTCATCTTTTGTTTCTGGTTTGACTGGTTAAAGAAAAATTTGCGTAGGAACGTAAATGAGTGCCAAAGTGAAAAATACATTCATACAGTAAAACGAAACAGTAGAAGTAATTTTTTTAAAACTAAGTTACGTAATCAAAATAAAAAAATCTCTTTGGAAAATTTACAAAACAGTTTTGTAATCAGTTTCTAGGTAACGGGTACTTGTATCACTGTAATTAAATACTGCTTTATTTGTTTCAGGAACGAGGCATGTACTTCTGAAAGTCATTATGTTTAAGAAACAATCTATATGAAATAAAAACATAAATATTTGCGCTAGCAGTATAATTAACATTGTAATAATATCCCGAAGCAGGTCTCGAAATTAAACACCACTTTTAAACTGCAAAAGTGGAGTATAGAAGCTTGGGCGGCTCTTAACAGCGGAGTATTGAGAGCCAATGAGAGTGAAGTGAGGCGAGTATGGAGCAGAGTCGGAATGCAAGGACGGGAGGAAACGGGAGATCCCCGAGAAAACCCGCCGACCAGAAGCATCGTCTGGCACGATTCCCACATAACTGCAAATTAAAATAGTAAAAATAATAAATAAAGAAGGAATATAGAAGGCTGCAAATAACTTTTCATAAGTAACCAGTTGACACTGCCCTGTATGTACATGTACTTTCTTATCCTGCTCTATATGGAAAACATCTGCAAGATTAAAAATAGTGAAATGCACAATTAATTCACCAGGCAAGCAAGTTTATTACATCTGTTTCAGCACAGAACATAAAATAATAAGTTCTTATCACTTTGAAGTAAAACGAATCAACAACGTGCCTACTGCAATGAAAACTATAACATAAACAGTTATAAAATGTTTACAGAACTTAAAGCATATCTTTAAGTACGGTTTTTTATTATTTAGAAGATTATTTTTATATCTTTTAATAAAATGACGCGTGTGTTATGATTTTTATTATGTTTTTTTATTTTATTATGTATAACATTTAATCAGTGAACCGCAATCTTTTTCACTGTGATGTCTGACTGTTCTCGGTATTGAATAGATAACTTGACAAGCCCTAGTCCAGACTCCAGAGTGCTTTTGATGCGTTTCGGATATTGGAATAAATAAACAAACACATACATACAGTTACACTCACCGCCACGAGAGACAGTTATGCCAGTAATACTATCTTCACTTAACATTTCGTAGGTGATACCAAAGTCCACCTGACCGCTGTTCTTTGATTTGCCAACTTCGAGGTCTCTGTGTACACAAGTTTAGTCTATACTGCTGTATTGTTCCCCGCAATGGGAGCGGCACGTTTAACACTTGGTTTCAGCTGGTGAAGCCCACACAGTAAAACATTTCTGTACTTGTTACAAACAGTTTTTTTTTGGAAACAAGTTGCCAAACATTTTCTTGTAACTCTGTAGCTGAAATATTGTACTTTTACAATGCGTCATTTTAGAAAACATACAAAATTGTTTATGTAGCTCACTGATCATCATAAACTTGAAGTCTACGACACGTGCTTGTTAAAATTCAAGATCTGTTTTACACATTCCACACCACTGTTTTGTGAAATTTACTCTAATTGATTTGTACTTTTACAAAAATATCTTTGGCAACTTCTTTCCAAATAATTCCTTGTACAAATACCAACAAATCTTTAGTGCATGATTTGGTGCCTTGTGGCAAACCTGTTGGGTCAAGTTTAGTATTGGTACACCTAGGCCGCTAAAGTGTTTTGGCGTTGGTCATAAAAGCTGGTAAACAAGAACGAATAAATATAAATCAGGTTCGAGCTCAAAAAACGTGTTACGTAAACAACACGGACAAAATTGGGTTTGACCTGTTAACGGTCTCATTCTTTAAAGGAAAGCTCTAAATATACAACAGCATTTATGTTCAAAAATGTTTCGCGTGAATATAAACACCAATCGTTACGGATAGTGATTCGTCGCAAGTTAATTTATTACCACTTAAACTCCAACGTTTTTCTCCTCATTAGTGTTTTTGCTTGTGTTCGTGACAACATTTCCTCATTCGTGTTTGTGTTTGAGATGACATCTCCTATGTCGTGTTTGGGTTTGTTTGACACATCTCCTCATTTGGTCTGGCCAAAGAGAACTCGACGACATTGACACTGAATGTTGAGACTTCGCCTGCCAACACAGCAAAAATTGTACAATAAAGTACCACAAAATCATAAATGCAAAAAATTAAAATTACAAACGACATAAATTATTTTTGTAATAACCTGCATGCAGTGTGTTCGCGAGTGTACGAAAGCAGTTTCCACCAAGCGGGTACATTCCCGAGATATCGTTCCAAGAAAAAATGCGGCCCATTTTTTTTTATTATTAAGGCGAGAACCAAGGATGCATTGCAACGTACATTAAAAAATAATTCTAGGTCAAGGTTAACGAGATGACCAGCCGCTTTGGTAAATAAGATCAACTTTTTATCAGACGGTTATTAATTTTGTTATCCCCCAACGACGCACTTCAATGCCACTTTAGATACAGGCTACGTGTATTTGTTGGCGTACACGATTGGCACATTGAGTTCTAATCCTGTGCACAAAATAAAATAGTTCCCGGAAAATAAATAAATGGGTGTGTCAGATTGCGAACACGCTATGTTGCCGTTTGACATGGGAGGTGCCCTGTTGCAGTCAACATCTTTACGTGAGTTGTTGCCAGTTTCGAATTTAAAAAAAAATTATAGCTGCAGGCAATGTAAGGAAGGGCGCTGTTCCTTGCGTTTTATTTTTTAATTTCACTCAGGCATTTTTATTAAGGCTCAGATTCATCCCTTTTGCAGAAGTTCTTCGATTTCGCGTCATAATTTCGTATTCATAGGAAATATTGGCAGTGTACGGTTTAAAAAAAATTGCATTTTACGAGTTGTTTTAATATTTTTGTGAGTAATTTTAATTGTATGTTATCTGCTTGTTGTAAAAATTCGAGAACATATTTATATTTTATCAATAAGTTCCTGCCTTTTTGCAAGCAGGAAATAACCAACAGTTAAAATTAGATACAAACGTATTAAACAACTAGTAAATTTTAAATTTTCCATAAGCAAACATTTCCAATAATATCTTTAGAACTGAAATTATGACACGAAAACGACGAATTTCTGTAAAACGGGTGAAATCTAGCCTTAATAACATTTTCTCCTATTTATATAGTATTCTGGGAATCTACAACATTTTAACTGAATGCTTAAGTAATTCGCCACGTTTATTAAAATACTGTATTTTTAATATACACGTGGTTCACGGTCAAGTGAGCTCTTTTGAAGTCAATCTTTGGAGAATGCCACTGCTCCTACCTGTGCATATTGTAAAAGACACGCTACTGCCACGCGCCCAGTAAAGTCGGTAACGACAGAGGGAAAGTAGTTCCATGTAAAGTGCCAGGTAAACATTTGTCAGTATTGAAATTATTTGTTTAAATTTCTGTGTTATAGTGCATATATGTGAATGAAATAAGCAAATTTGTAAAATACTTATTTTTATTATAATTCTACAGCTCCGCGTGAGCGACGCACGGATAAAGTGATCAGGTTAGTGGCAATGTTAATTCTACATACAGCGGAAGAATACAAAGTGTTCATAGAAGTATATTTTAAGCAGGGTTTTCAAAAGTGCTCAGTTTACCGTGGACAGTCTACAGTAAAATTGTTTTATAGGACTAACCTCGCCGTGAAAACGTTTTGTTTCAGACAGTAAAGTACTTGTTGGTGTGGTAAAATGAGCATGCAGAGTCAATTCACCCAACCTTTTGTTTTTAGTCAGATACTTTGACCCAACATATGGACTTCATCACCAATGTATTGTTACAAGATGCCAGAGAGGTGCATCAGAATTCGTGAGGAATGGAATACTTAATAAAAAAAAAGCAAGTTTTATTTTTAATTTATTTACACAACTATTATTTACAACATAAAATTATATATCTCCTCTATTACTCTTTTTATTCTCGGTGAGCGCAATATTTAATATCTGTCTCAACTCTAATTAAAATCCTTCTCAATGTATCTATATTGATTATAGTCACTTTATTCACACTCATCATTAATACATATTCAGTCTGTCTATTATCATCATTTGAAATGTCTTAACTCACGCATCCAGTTCAATATTCCTGCCTGCCAGTCTCTCTCTCCCCTGCAGCAATACTCTCTGTCCGCGGATTTCACTCCCGCTAGTTTCTTCCATCGCCACTCGACGCTCTACTGGCTCGCCGCTTCGCTATCTTGTCGCTCAAGTTCGCACAACCCTCCAAACTCTCGACTCTCGAAAAACTTCCGGCTCGGAGGTCCGTCGCACTTAAATAATCTCAGTCACCTGATCTCTCAGATAGCTAAACGCAGAAATTCAATCCATCCAAGGTCAGGAGCGCGCGAGCCGCCATAAGTTTATCTCGGCGGCACGCTGTGACTTGCCTTTGTAATCGCCGCCCGCTATTCTTACGTTACAACTCGGACCTTCAAAAATTCCTTCGCTATGGAGAGCAGGACTCAGCAGAGGAATGCGATTCAGACCAACTACACGAAAGTCTGCCCCGTCCTCAAATATACTCGTCTCGAACCAACTCTGCAGCTTTCGGACCTCGTAGAGTGCCAGTCGGTCGACGTGGACAACCTTCGGCTTCGCCCGAGAGCCTTGACGACAAATCCGAAATACCACATCATTGATCTTCTTCAGAATCCTGTAGGAGCCTTCCCAACATTTCTGTAGCTTCGGGCACTACCCTTCGCCTCTGTGGGTTGTACAGCCACACCAGTTGTCCTTGAAATACCCCGCCCCACATTCTCTGACCATACCGTGTCTTCACCTGTGGCTACTTATTCTGAGGCGCTGCGAGCAAAATCATGAATACCGACTAGTCTGTTACATAATTCGCAGGCATAATCAGGAGCTGCAGCTTCCTATTCTGTCGGTCGGCCAAAACCAGCAGGTCACTAGGGAGACGTAGCTCTCTTCCAAACAGCATAATTTATGGTGTTACTCTTGTGGACAGTACTGTTTTGGAGGGGGGAGGAGGTGGGGTGGAAAGCAGAAAACGTTTTGCATATGACAAGATCGTTTACCGCAATTAAAAACGAGTATATATATATATATATATATATATATATATATATATA